>JAKTSS010000227.1:0-19878 GCA_030580355.1 Debaryomycetaceae sp. yHKB357 | reverse complement strand
ACCATTACGACGCTCAGAGTTCACAATATGCTTTGTTCATCAAAAGTGGAAGGGACTTCTCGTAGCTTCCCGTCTGCCTACCAATGTTTTGGCAAGTGCACGCCGCCTACACTTTTTTGCATCCGCCTCTTAATCTGACGCCGTTTTCAAGTCGTCTTTTATCGAATTGGTGAGCTTGATTTTGAACTTGACAAGCTTCTAGGTTTTTAGCATGGCCTCACTAAATGCAACGATTAATCAAAGGTCTGGCCCTGCCAATCAACAAAACCCTGGAGGATTGTATCTGAGCCATTGCTAACAATATTGTTTAGCTTCATTAAGAACGTTACCTGATGAGTTATAGTATCGAACACGGGAGAGTGTATGTGCGTCACAAAGAAGAACTCTGATACGGGGCTGGCGAGCAGCGATGTGAAGTTTTTCAACCGACATCTCGCGTATGCATCACGTTCACTTCAAAGGACATTCCCAGGAAAATACAGCAGTCTCTTGGATCCATATCGCACTCCCCGGCTAATCAGGGCACATGTGTCGCTGAATTGCATCATGAGAACTGCGACGGCAATCTTCGACTATCGAATAATCTAATGGCAGCCTGCCGACAACCAACCTTCTCCAGTGTCCGAGTGAATGAATATTATGAAGATGTCATTCTCGAGTGTAACTTGTTCTCGATGCACTTTTTAGGTATACAGAATGTTTGACGCGTCTGGTCGCTATTTTCCGTCACTTTGAACAGTTGAGCCAACGCCCAATAAATATCTTGCGACCAACGGGCGTATGCAGCTTGGACTTGTCGAGGCTCAAATAATGGTATTATATTTGTAAGTGTAACTTGCAATCAGTTCCTTAACACATAAGGTAATTATGCGCAAGTATGTCATTGCCGGCGGTAAGGGCTTTTTGAAGACTTGATTCAGAATTGAGTATTTGAGATACCCAAGTTAGCTGGACAGTAATTCTGCAATCAGGCGCGACACTACTTTCTTGATCACCATTAAATGTACTCGAACTTTTCTTGCCCGTATCAGGGATCTTCACAGAGTTACTGAATGTGGTATTCTTATCGAACACCTTGATCGGTCTAGTTCTCGGGAACTCCGAAATCTATATTGTGCTTAATGAATTCACCTTCAAAGATTGCCGCGTAATCTATTACCAGATACGTAGTATCAATCCCACACCCTGAACGAATCGGTCACAAGTGCCAACTGTACAAAAATCGAGAATTTTGTCTTTTCTTCTATGAAAGACGTCTAGGGTTGAAATGAGGCAAAAATGACCGCCAGAACGCTCAGACTCATTCGATTGGTGATCTCAGGAAAAAGGAAGGGCATCTTTCGGTTCAATAAGGTTTTTTCTACTAATACTTGAAAAAGCTCACTTTTCAAAAGCTTGTGTTCCGCTTGAACTCACAAATAGCCGGCAGCGTGCGGTAAAGAGCCCATCTGACAAACTCGGGCGTCTGATAATACCAACACTTCTTTGGTCAGCACCAAACACCGATAGCGCCGATCAAGATTTTGTGTTCCTTTGCAAATCAGCATCACCAACCGCCTTTGAACAAGCCATAATTGCGAGAGTTGGATGCAGCTCTAGGCGGGGCACAACCATATTGTCCCTGTATCTGGCATATACTCACATCATCGGGCTCTGGAGCAGGAATGGGCTCTTTTGGCGGCGTGGGGGGAAGAAACCCCATCACGTTTGTGACCAAAATTGAGTACAAGACGTAGTAGCAGAGTGATCTCATTGGCAGATGTTTGATCAAGGTCCTCTGGCTCAAGGTATTAGGTCCCTTGTTCCTCAGCTTAAGAAAAGATACGTGATTTGTTTTAGACTTTATACTAGCGATCGCCCCGTCTTCTGCACCCTCGGGATGAACACGTATTCGGGATTCTTTCATCTTCCTCTTAGCTCACCGTGTATTCTTCGCGCCAGATTCTTACTTCTTTATAAGATCGCATCGGTGTCTGATCCGTCTGCATGATTATTATTTCCTGAAGATTTACATTTGCGAGGCATGAGCGTATTAAAGAGCTTCGAGGGCCCGATAACTTTGTCTGCATCTAGGTATCAAAACATAGTCATGCATAACGATGACAGAAGATACTTGAATCGAGACTCTATTGCACTGTCACCTTCATGTTGAACGGGGAATGGATTTCTTAGTATTATTCCTGTTGTAAGCCGAGACAAGACCCTTTGAACGGGCCGACCCGAGCGGAAGCATGTATCAGTGTATTGCAAATTAAGATCAAGAAAGTCAGTGAATGTCACGCTTGTTGTGATACGATTTGCATAGGTATGGGTCTGTGTGACGATGCTATGAATATTCCAGCTGCTACCCAGATCCTGAAGCCTAGATCGTGATTCAATGCGAAATATAGAGACGGTCTCAGGCGAGATGTCTCAGGTGTGGATCTTCCTGGTCGTGTGACCATAGGATTAGATTACACTGTGTATAAACACCGTAGAACTTCAGCGTAGTGAGACCGGGTTTCAAGCTTTACTTAAGATGAACGAGTAAGTACAATGCCGAGGGTTCCTAATATTAAAACGAATAATAAGCCTACTGCCGCTTCATCACCTGGTTCGGTGCCGCCCTTTGACGACTTCAATCACGCCGATCTCGGCTATTCCAGTTGGTCACAAAAGTTGAAGGTTTTGCGGTTGATGTTGAGCTCTCTTCACCAAAAAGTGCATTTTAAGTCGCGGCTAATTTGTCGAGTAATCTTGCACAGTCTGTGGCAAAATCATAAACTGCGTTTCAGCGCGTCCTGACACAACACTGTAAGTGACACCTTTTATGCTCAAGACTGCATGAAATTGTTATGATGGGAGAAAATTACTCAACTTTAACCTCACAGCCCCCATATTTCGAGATAATTGTGAGTGATTGATGCGTCAAGGATCTGAGCACAAAGCAGAGGAGGAGAAGGACACAATAAGATGATCAAAATTCGAAATATGAGCCCAGGGGCTATTCATGAGCGCAAGCTAGAGCTACAAAAGAGTGCCCAATCTTAATAATTGCGAGACGAGTCGCGACCCAGTAAGAATCTGAAGCGCATCACTAGGCGGTAAGAATTTACAATAGTGGAGCGGTGTTGGCGGCCAATTCAGGTCACCTGATTCGTTCTAGTTTGGGAGCAGGAGCGGAGGTACTGCGAGTGCGCGGAGAGGGAAGCACACAGTATTAGAAATAGATTTCTTGTTAGACGGCGTGAGGAGATTCCCCCCAATCGGCGGAATCCCGCTCTTATATATTCTACTCTAATTATTATTATTGCCAGCGACCATTCCACGCAGCGCGCCTCACTGTTGTGAGAGCCTAGTGAGGCCATCACGTGTTGTCCTGCGTATAGACAGTGAGTCAGTAGGGACGGCGCCTCGGGCGTGTCCTTGTGGGAAATCCCTATTCTATAGTAGTAGAAACGAAGCGATTAAGACGGAACTTACCGGTCTATGTCAGGACCTTGGAGAGGTACGTTCAACTCTCACCTCAGCCGACCCGCTCACTCCTTCCACTCACGTGAGCCGATCGTCCGCGGTTTCCTATTCGGGATGCCTGGAGGCACCTGACCAGATCATACAACCAACAAGCGGTGATTATACAAAATTTTGTTGTCGCAAGTCCTTAGCGGTATAATTATATATGCAGGACTAGGTCTTTCTTCAGCGAGTGCCTCCTTTAGCTGCGTCCTTGCGCGATAAAATAGATGACTCCCGCAGTGTAACGGAGAATATATTTGTCTTTCAAGTCTTCGGTGGATATGACTGCTCTCCTAAAAAGTTTTGCGTCACTACAACGCAGGTGCTCAATCGATCACCCAGTCAAAATGTAAATCGAACCACGCGTGTGTTGGGCATGAGTTAATTTTTTGAATTTTAACAATCGTGAAATAGTATCTGGCGCCTACTTATGTCGTCAGCGAAACTTGCGAATCTGTGTGACGAGCCCCTGAGGCAGTCGGCGTGAGCTTAGTCGACTTTGACAGCAAAATTTAGCTCAGAAATTTCGCAGTGCCAGAAAATAGCCATCTCGGGGTAGGGATAATATTGGGGTGCAGAGTACAGTGACGCTAGAAATGACCTCGGAAACGGTGGGACCTAATTGTTACAAAAACCCGGCGAGACTATAGGAGTGACGAAACTGCAGGCCGAAGCGAGTTGCTAATTACTACAAAGTACAGCTTCTTTTGGAAAAGCAATACAAAATTGAGTCTTGATAAAAACCAAACTTGATAAGGACTAATTCGGTGTTTCGAAAGAGGCACGTCCGGACTATTTGCGCAGCTTCTCGTGGTCAACGGTATGCATACGCTGATCGGGCTCCAATGAGATCGGCGAAAGGATTCCAAGGACACTGCGACGATGTACCGCGACAGGGGACTAGCAGCGCCAGTAGCGTGAAGCTTTTGCCTGCGCTTCGGACGGCGTCGGGCTTCAATGTCGAAAAACAGCGACTTGGCGCAATTTTACGCAGTTGAGGGTCGGTGCAAGTCATCCGCTCAAGTCGCAAGTCACAATAACGCCGCCAGAAAGTAGTGTTGGACGACTCTGGCACTACGGTTAAAGGCATGAATCCAAAGATGGCAAGGCTTTTGCGGAACTTTGGAACCTACAAATAAATCAGCTGGATTGGTTTTGACACTTTCATCCTCTAGTGGTACTCTGAGAATTCCAGCCACTACCAGCAACCAGCTCCTTTGCATATGGTTTCAAGTATATCTGAAGTAAGCCGCGTATTCTTGGAGTGAAAGGTTCCTGAGGAAGATTTTTACGATTTGACAACGTGAGCAAAGCATGGACAATCTTGATCTATCATTGGTTCTTCGGGGTATGGTAGGCAAAGAAGCGCGATAACTGCAAAGTTGCACTTGCATCGAGCATTGTCTTGAATTTAAAGCTTACAGTCTCCTTGCGGTTGCGTACCTCTTGAAGGCAAAATGTGAATTCTCCGCTCTCAATCCCAATCTATTCTCAAACACGAAACAATTGGTAATCGTGTAATCGAGCGCTTTTCCATTGGGGGTATCGTTGAGCGGATAAATATAACAATACCAACTACGCCTCATACGGTAGAGGCCCCACAGTGTGCCATAATGTCTCAACCCTGCAGTACGGCTGTTCAAAGAGAACTCCACGGATCAATAGGCAAGAGAATATTTCTGAAATTACTGGGAAGAATTGGCAGCTAGCCGATCTATTTCTGCAGCTCTAGCACTCGAAGTCAGTTCACAATTTAAATTTTCAAACAGAATTTATTGTTCATTAGTTCTACTCAAAATACGAGCCATCGCAAGAGCAGCGGACAGTCAACAGAATAAATTTCAATCGGCGCCATCACCATATCTTTTTAAACATCCGCATACCCAAAACATTTAGGGTAATGGCAACGACGCTTTCTCGATCTCCATGGTGACAAAAGGCAAGGACGTCCCTCGCATATCACTCTATCTGCGTATCGGGATATTGTGGTCGTCATCGGTGTATCAGTCTTGGCAGGAACGTAACACCAGGCGTTGGCGATCCACATCAAGTAGCAGCAGAAAAATCTCATTTAAAAGCTTTAGAGAAAACCCGACAAACCAAGGCGAAAGTCATCGTTTTTCAATGTTTCGCGTTTGTAGAAGAATATCAGCGATGTTCATTTATCGGCCCGCGAATCATGCAAACGACAACCTAATTTTTGTTGCGTAAAAATTTTAGCAATCAGGATCAGTATTTCCCCTTTTTTTAAAAGAATGCACCTCTTGTTGAATAATCGAGTTCACAAGCTGGATATCACATGTGGCATCACCGCTATCTTTCTCAGCGTGTTTACCTCTCCGCCCTGCAACTCAACCTGGTGGCGCTTCGAGAAGTCTTTTGGAGGCCGGCGAAATTCCAACAATAATAAATTTTTTTTAAGGTTATTAGTTGAGAGAAGATGCATTGCAGTTTTGGGTTTGACTTTTTGATCGTTCCATGATTACCTTGCGTCATATATCTGAGAGTCGATTATTGGTTTGCGGTAGTATCCCCTTTTGTCGGCTCTCACTTGCCAAATTCGTGCGTGGGGGCGAGGTTTTTGCCAATATGACGAGGTTTTGATATGTATCGTGTCAACTTGTGTGCTCCTTCGATGTAAGATCCAACTTCAGTGATAATGATTTATGGACAGAGATAATCATCTTTCGCGCTGCATAGCCATCCCTGGTCAGCATAGCGAATGTTCATCTTCTCTGGTCAGTAGATTCGGCTGCGCTGTAAATTATCGAGCCTACTTTCAAGTCGTATTCATTGTCCCAAGTAAATCGCCATCACTGCTGAACAATTTGTTATTTATTTCCTATCTTTGACAGGATGCATGGTTTTGCAGTTGGCACAAGGCTTGTACAAGTATCTTTATCGAAATCAAGATATTTGAGGCAGATTTCCGGGCTGTGATATTTCTAGCCCTACCAAGTGTAGAGTACACCATCGCGCATGTTTGAATGTTGAATGAGCTTGAGTAAATCAGTATGTCGATCACCATCTATTTATCCTTTCGATCTTTCACGTTGTCAATTCCTAGTCCGGAGACAAAGATATTCCACAGGTTGTACGCCGAGTGAGTATCGCAAACAAGTGTATGCGATTCGCAGCTCAATCACAAAGCCATTCCCACTAGTAAATCAATCTGTTCTTCCACCTGTTTTTCCTCCTTCAGGTTCAAAGCCGCATTCTCCTTGTCTTTTTTCAAATCCTGCTGGAGCTGTTGGGCGTCCAAGACGGTCTTTTTAGGTTTCTGTTCAGCCGATGTATGAAGAAGCAGAGTGATTTCCTCGATCTGTTTTGTATCAGCATTCAAGGAATGTATTTGTGCCCTTGTGGTTTTTACGCTAGCTCTGGACGGTCGTTTGCTCGGTTTCGATACCTTTCCTGCCGCTTTTCTTGCCATTTTGTATGGTAAACTGTGGAGCTTACCGGAAATTTTTAAATTTCAGAGCTCATCTCGAAAAATCTGATCGCTACGGTACCAGAATTTGAAGTGATCGCAACAGCCCAGGATCGTCTGAAATGGTTTCGAGTCATAATCGTGATAAGCCATGGGACACGCCTGACGTTGATAAGTGGGCGCTTGATGAGTTCAAGCCCGAGCACAATGCGTCTGGCCTCCACTTCGCCGAAGAGTCTTCGTTCGTGACGCTATTTCCAAAGTACCGTGAGCAGTATTTACGGCAGATATGGGCCGATGTTACGCGGGCACTAGAGGCGCACTACATCAAGTGTGAATTGGACTTGGTGGAAGGGTCGATGACGGTCAAGACCACGCCAAAGACTTTCGATCCCGCCATCATCATCAAGGCGCGGGACCTTATAAAACTAGTGGCTAGGCTGGTACCGTTTCCGCAGGCGGTCAAGATTTTGCAGGACGATGTCGCCTGTGATGTGATAAAGATTGGAAACTTTGTGTCCAACAAGGAACGATTTATAAAGCGCCGTCAGCGATTGGTAGGGCCGAACGGGAACACTCTAAAAGCATTGGAGCTCTTGACAAAATGCTACATTTTGGTGCAGGGTAATACTGTCAGCACCATGGGTCCTTTCAAGGGGCTTAAGGAGGTGCGCCGCGTCGTTGAGGACTGTATGAACAATGTGCACCCCATCTACTACATCAAGGAATTGATGATCAAGCAAGAGTTGCAGAAGCGCCCTGAACTCGCACAGGAAGACTGGCTGCGGTTTCTACCCAGCTTCAAGAAGAGGAACGTGGCGCGCAAGAAGCAAAAGACGGTGGTCAAGGAGAAGAAGGTGTATACGCCCTTCCCCCCTGCGCAGACCCCAAGAAAGATTGACTTGCAGATTGAAAGTGGTGAGTACTTTTTGGGCAAGCGTGAGCGCGAGCGGAAAAAGTTGCAGGAGAAGCGCGAACAGCAGGAAATGGTGAGTGAAACGCGCAAAAACGAGCGAGCACAGCAGTTCGAGGCTCCCCAAGAAGCCACCTACGAAAATAAATTAATACTGGCTGATCTTAGTAGCAAGAAGGAAAAGAAAGAGAAGAAGGAAAGAAAGGAGAAGGCGAAGAAGGAAACAGATAAGAAAGATAAGAAAGAAAAGCACAAAAGAACTGATGATGATGGCGACAATAATCACAAGGCTAAGAAGGCTAAGAAAGATTGAGCGCAAATGCCGCCTTTCGACTGATAACATTACAAAACAACGTCTTTTCTTTTGGACAAGAGTGTACACGAATAACAATAGTAGGTAAAGAAACTCATCAAAGACAAAATCCCTTGTCACACAAAACATCCCTTCTGCGATCCCGAAACGGCGTGAGGCAGGACCACAGCGCATCTCAAGGACACCCAGCCAAAGTACGGCAATGTGGGTGTTTCGTACGAGAGTTGGGTTCGGGTTGTGGTGGTACAGGAGCGTGCTGCGGCTTACAAATCGCGTGATCCTTCAAGCGAGGCCTAGTCTCGTCCTGCAAGGAGTACTCGTGAATCTGGTGACGCTATCGCCCCTCCAGAAAAAAATTCTAAATCGATTAAAGTGGAATATCCCTCAGGAAACAGTGCTCTGTTTGAGTTCCATCCAGCTAGTATTCCTCGTAACACGCCAATATCTAGTTGGAGGATAGAAGTTGGTTCAAGTTAAGGCAATATGGACGTAGAATCAGAGGATACAGGCGGTATCTCGTAAAGCGATGGGTTTTCGGGACAAAAAAATAAGACATGCCGTCCGCCTCCTTTCGCTTAGATGTCGGGACGTCGCCTGACAGAAGAGTCGACTATTACCCGGCACCCCGATCTCTACTACGACAGGGATGGGTGCTTAGTCAGTTGACACCGAAGGCGGTTGGGCCCCCGCGGGGCTGTCGAAACCCTTCGGTCAGAGCCGCCGGCCGAGGAACGCGCACAAAACAGTCCCGTATCTATGCGGCATGCGCGCCCGTCATTGGTTGCTGTCATGCTCACATCCCATCTGCTCCCGCCATTTTGGGAAAATTTGTATACAGTAGTGTATACAGCGCACTATTTTTTTTGCATCAATTTCATAGCCGAACACTCGGTAGGCAAGTGCTTTTATAGATCATAGCAGGACTTGTTTTGTTGCGTCCAATTACCCCCGTGTTAGGACTTGTGGCGCCATCCCACTGTGCGCTCTGCCTTCTATGCCACTCCAGGACAGCTTCGGGTCGATTTTGGAGCACCTAAGTGCGCGGCTGGACCGCCTTTTACAGGTGGCTCACGCCAACAGCGCTATTATACAAGGTATCTCCCAGAGCTATGCCAACTTGTGTGATAAGGAGCTGCTGCTAGACCAAATACAGCGGTCTTTTTCAGATATCCAGCTATTACTCAGGGAACTCGCGCTTCTTAACGAAAAATCGGTCTGCCTAGACTCGATGATCGAAGCGGGGGATCTCCTGTCAAGCAAAGTCTTTCTCGACTCTCTCTTCAAGGAGTATCAGGGGCTACTCAAACTGTGCGGGCAAACTTTGGTGGGTTTCGATGCAAGTACCGTCCTGTCCGTCCACGGGACGCCCGAATCGGACAACACAAACCTGTCGGACAGCGATCCGCTTTCGCCAAATCAAAACGTCAGGAAAATGCTCTCCGTGTCGCAATTGAAGCTTAAGCCTATCCGGTGCCAGTCGAAAACACTCTGCAAGAAGAAATCTCGATACAGGCTCCTGGGCGTCTTCAATGTAAATCCTATTGCTCTGGGGGGTTTCCTGCCGATCGAACCCCCTGACGGCAGTCGCCCGTATCCTCATTTGAATACAAATGAAGAGTCACGTATTGCTGATACGCTGGACGCTAGTGTCGTTAGAATCACCCCTAATACTGAACGAGAATGCTTTTTCGACCATGATGCGCAGTTCACCTCCAGTAATGTTTTCTCGAGCCCTGCAAATGCTACGGAAGAGAGCTTCACAGATTCACGCAAGATGAGTTGGTCCACGCAAATGACAGATGTGGACATTGAAGATCCCAGCAAACAGGACCACTGTCCTACAGATACAGTTTCAATTCACTCTCTGCTACGAAGTAGAGCGAACTCCTTGCCTGAATCAATCTCTAAAGCTAGGTGTGATGTTTCTAATGAGCAACTGATACGGAGCCATTGCTCTCGCGTCTACTCTTTTCTACATCAAGAACCTGATATCCGCCATGACGCTTTTGACAGCCCGGTACTGGTCTCGCACAGTTTGGAGAATTCCATATCACAAGACTTTGATCTATCGTCCTTCTTGAGGCAACCCCCTCTACTAAACGCAACTTCCTCTCCATACAGCTTGCGCAGGGTTAAATCTCAAGACAGTATCTTCAATGAGCCGCCCCGAAGGCGGAAATTCCATAATCCCATCGACCAGTTGCGTCCGCTTGCTCGCGTTCCACTGCCCACTCTTGACTCTTCTCTGCACCTCGTGACTCACACAGCACTGGGCAGTCGTGAGCGCGACGTCAAGTCCCTCTTGAGCGATGTAATGGTCAGGAGTATGCCGGATAGAGAGAGCGTCTCGGCACCCACTACTCCAACAAGGGCACTGCGACCGTCCTTTTCGTCAAATCATCCCACAACCCCCTCAAAGAAGCGTTCGACTGATTTCCTCTCTAATCCGTTAACCAGCAGCATCCTAAGTTTCTGGAATCCAGCACCCCTTAAGGAACCGACAAGACAAGAGCGTAAACGCGAACGACGCAAGGAAAAAAACCTTGCAAAGGTCAAGAGCGTGCGCTTTGATGCGTCGCCCACGACGCCGATCAAGGTTCCCAATCTGTACCAAAACAGACGACAGCCCATCAACCCTCCACGCACCGACGGTTCTCATCTGCTATTGACCATTGGTCCAGGTAATCAGCGTACTTTGCGCCACGGACTCTCGCTGGTTTTCCGCCGACCATCCATCTCTGACATTAAAGCGACGGTCCTTGAGGACGCGCTCGCTCAGAATTTCGAATAACATTTTTACCCCCTGGGGGCTAGTCGTCTTAGCTAGCCAAGAGACCACCCCCGTTTAATCTGTACCTATAATTTTCATACCATACTCTCGTGTTACACATATAATACTTTTATAACTTTCATAATTCATACTTCCGATACAACATGTCACTCAAAAGCGGCCGACGAGAAAATGCCACTGGCATGTCTTCCTTTAGAGCCATTGCCGAGCGCAAATTCTCGTGATCTCAATACAGGCTTGCTTTGTGCTTTGGCAGTACGAGCTAGCTTGGCTATCGATGCATTTGAACCCAGTGCAACGCGATACTCCAGGTGAGTGGTCACCCCAGAGAAATGTTTACCGTCCCGAACTTGCACGCACTCCAGTTCCTTGAATGACTTGTAGGATTGAACAATCGATGGCTTCTTGAACACAGGCTGCATATCCAAGTCATCGTCCTCGTCAGTCTCTACCAAGGAGCGCTTATGGCTCGTCTCATCTGCAGCGTGTGAGCTGATAGCGAGATTGGACATGCTCTTTGTCTTAAGTGTACGCCAGTCGTTCCCGTGTTCTCCGTCCGATTCCTGGAGGCGTGATACGCGCTGGATCTCCTCATAGTCCCCATAGTTCAGGCCCAGGACCAAGAAGGAGAGTTGTTCTTGCACAAACGACTCCTTAAGTTTTATTGTCTTTTTAAGGGGTATGTCCTCATTAGCGTTGACTTCCTCGTTGTTGATGTCCTTCTCTTCATCTTCTTCGTCTTCATCATTTGATCCTAAGGTGATAACGGTTTCTGCTTCTTGCATAGACTCATAGAATGCCTTGACTCGCTCATTTTTGGCGAGCGATAACAATCCCTGATTGTTTTGGAGCCGTTCTTGTCGCTCCTTTAGCTTTTGACGGCGATACGCAGCCAATATCTCGTCTTCCTCGTCACTCAACTCGATATTGAGTCCACGAACTCCTGCGCGTTTGGTAAGCCTGTGGTTTTTGACATCGTCCAATAACTTTTCCAATTCGAGGCGGTCCTTGATCTGGTACTGTTCCATGAACTTTCGGCGAACTTCTGCGTCATTCAAATTGATGCTCAAGTTATTGTCGATCATGCGCTCATCTTCTGAGTTGGCTTCGTCTGATACTTCACCATCTGCGCCGCCCAAGCCGTGCCACTCGTCCTCAGACTCTTCAGCTTCTCCATCCACCACTTTTCTGACCCCTCGGCCCTCCAAAAGCTTGCGACGGCGACGTTCTCTGAGTTCCTTGCGGCGAATCTTGGCCTCGTACAATTTTATCTGCTCTTGAACCGCTTCTGGCGATTCTTCGTCGCTTTCGGATTCTACTTCATTCATCAAAGCTTGCGTTTTCTGGAGTTGAGCGCGGCCATCACGCACTGTCTGTGGATTTATATCATCATCCGGTTGTGTAGGGTTGGATCTTTCATTTTCCGCGATCACTTGTGTAGGTTTGGTGACGTTTCCGTCCGGTATAACTTGAGTGGGCGTAAAGACTTTGCCGGCCGGCAAGACCCGAGTAGACTGTATATTCAGGGTCATCAGATCATGTTGAGTAGCATATGCACCTCCGTCCATCGTATCCTGCTGAGTAGCATGTGCGTTTTCATTTATCGCGTCTTGCTGAGTCGCGTGTGCATCTCCACCAGCAATTGAATCTGCGCCGACCCTGATAACCTGCGTCCGCAAGAGATTTAAATTCTCGGCATCGGCTTGGGTGCGCTGCGTGTTAGGCACTGTAACTGACAAGTCATCCTCGCTAATGTCTTTGAATTCGGGCAAAACGAGGGAATTTTCTAATCCGGCGTCGAAGGAGCGATTCATCGATTGTGAGCGCGTCGGGGTAGATGCTCGCATTGGCAAATTCAGGAAAAGGGTATGGCTATCGCCTGCAACGGCAGTAGACGAGACGGCGATGTCGTTGTTAGCCGAGTCGCGACCAGGAGATAGGCGGTCACTGTAGCCGACAAAGGGCTCTTCACTAGCCGACTCGGCGTCAGACAAAACAAGGTGGGGACGGCGCGCACGCGATCCTTTGCTGCGCCTTCCTAGCCCGTTCGGCTCCGATTCACTACCACTCATGTCCTGTTCGTCTCCGGTCGCTTCACTGTCGTTTTCATCGTCGAAATCGCTGTCTGGTACCCCCTCACTCTCCGGCACCCCCTCGCTGTCTGGCACCCCCACACTCCCGATATCGCTAGCAAGAGCATCATCTTCATCAGCAGTGGGCTTGCGGAGCAAAGCCTGTTTGGCACGTTCTCGCAACTTTTCCTGTTTACGGATTTGATGAGCGCGCTCCATCTCCCGCTCTAACAAGGAGTCCATGATCTCCTCACCTTTCTCGATCTCTTCTATTTCTGCGTGATCGGGATTGTGGAGTGATTGTGCCTTGAGCTGGCGGACATTGGCCCTGCGCAAATCCGAAAGCAAAGTGTTTCGGGAGCGGGCGACGGGCTTGTTTGTCTTTCTACCAAATAGTTTGAAAGTGAGAGTTTCCTCTTTAGTGAATTCCGGTTCGGGAATTTCGTCCAAGGGTAGCAGAAGCTCGCCATTGCTGGGATCGCACGACAAGATTTGCTGTCGCAATTTCTGGGCGTATATCTTGAGGCTTTTCATTTCGCTGGGAGCTGACGAGGAAGATTTTGTCGCGGCTGGAGCCTGCTCCTTGAGCGGCAGTGTGGGAGGACTCAGATTGAGCCCGGTTGCAGGAGATGCGTTGTCGAATTCCGAGTCGTTTTGGTCAAAGGCGCCTAGCAAAGCCTCCTTTGTGAAAACAACCTTTTTCTCGAAAGCTGGACGAATATCCATGTTCCTCTTCTGAGCATTGAGGAACCGTTCCGCTTCCGCCATTGCCTTACCGGAAACAGGATCCTTTCTGGCCGATGACGCGTATGATGAGGGGTTCAAATCATTTTCCTCGTCAGTCAAGGTCGTCGCTGTTATATCTGCTTCGAGTTCCTGGGCCTGAGTCTGATTACGAGCGAGCTTCTTCTTCGCCACGAGCTCGTCTACTTGCCGCTGTCTATCCTCATCAGTGAGAGGTAATACTGGTTTGTCGACACTAGCATGGGGGGATGTGGCGTTTGGAATTACTTGAGTGGGTTTCCAATTAGCAAGAGTTGAAACAGGGTCATCCAGATCATCTGTGTCCAGTTGATGCGCGTGAGTGACCTCAAGGGTGCTATTCGCCGCCAAAAAGTTACCAATATGGTCTTCGTCTGCTTCGTCTACTACCGCCCCGCGCGCGGAAGTAGGCGGAGCTTTCGCCACACCGCAGGGTATCTGGGGCAATTTCTGAGTATCTGGTAGGAAATTTGTATTGTCTAGCCTCAGAGAGACTAGCTTAAGAATAGAAGAAGCATCGCGTGTTGAGTAGGGCAAAGCGCCAGTGTGTGGTATACTAGTCGACTTCGGTTGATCCGGCGTGACTGAGATACCCAAGGCCGCGGTGATATCGTCAATCGCGTCCATTCTGGAAGAATTAAACAACAAGTTGATGCAGAAAAGCGGGAAAAAAAGATTGAGAGGAGGAGACGCGTTGCGTTGTTTTGTGATGAAATAAGCGCGGCGCGAAATGCCGGACACGCGGACGCGTTTATTTGATATTTGTCCAGCTTTCCCCACGGGGGCGCAACAAAAGAGGCGACCAACACGTGCGCTGCGCGGATCTTCACATGCGTTTGTATGATCACGTGGGATGGCACCTTACGATACAAAAAATTTTCAGGCAGTTCCCACGCGATGCGAGATCGGGGACTTTCCTGCATAAAGCATGGTGTGGCTCGTACCGGGGAAGCAGAATCTTCCAGTCGCATAAATAGACGCCGATGTAACACATTCTTGAAGGCATTCTTCAGTAGTTCAAGAAAAAAATCATGTCTTCTGCTCCTGAGAAGTTCTTATTCACCTCGGAATCGGTCGGTGAGGGCCACCCCGACAAGATCTGCGATCAGGTCTCCGATGCCATCTTGGACGCCTGTCTTGCAGCTGACCCCCTTTCCAAAGTCGCTTGCGAGACTGCTGCAAAAACCGGTATGATCATGGTCTTTGGCGAGATCACTACCAAGGCTCAATTGGACTACCAAAAGATTGTCAGAGATACCATCAAGCATATTGGCTACGACGACTCGGCAAAGGGCTTCGACTACCAGACTTGTAACGTATTAGTGGCTATTGAGCAGCAGTCCCCCGATATCGCTCAGGGTTTGCACTATGAGAAGGCCCTCGAGGAACTCGGTGCGGGTGATCAGGGTATTATGTTTGGCTACGCCACTGACGAGACTCAAGAGAAGCTCCCCTTAACTGTCTTGCTTTCTCACAAGTTAAACGCAGCTTTGGCTTCGGCCAGGCGCTCGGGTGAGCTCGCTTGGTTGAGACCCGACACCAAGACTCAAGTCACCGTCGAGTACCAGAAGGATGGTGGCGCGGTTATCCCTCTTCGCGTCGACACTGTCGTCATCTCGACCCAGCACGCCGACGAGATCTCGACCGAAGACTTGCGCTCGGAAATTCTTGAAAAGATTGTCAAGAAGGTCATTCCTGCAAACCTTTTGGATGAGAAGACAGTGTACCACATACAGCCTTCGGGCCGTTTTGTCATTGGCGGTCCTCAAGGCGATGCTGGCTTGACTGGCCGCAAGATCATTGTGGACACTTATGGCGGTTGGGGTGCCCACGGTGGTGGTGCCTTCTCTGGTAAAGATTTCTCCAAGGTAGACCGTTCTGCCGCCTACGCCGCCCGCTGGGTCGCCAAGTCGCTCGTGGCCGCCGGCTTAGCCCGCAGAGCCCTTGTGCAGTTCTCCTACGCCATTGGTGTTGCCGAGCCCCTCTCCATCCACGTCGACACGTACGGTACCTCAAAGTACTCCTCAGACCAGTTAGTAGACATTATCAAGGCCAACTTTGACTTGAGGCCCGGTGTCATCGTCAAGCAATTGGACTTGGCTCGCCCCATCTACTTCAAAACAGCTTCCTACGGCCACTTCACCAACCAGGAAAACACCTGGGAGGTCCCGAAAGCTTTGAAGTACTAGCCTATCGCTGCATTACATCTCTAGTGTGTTAATGTAATGATGTGATTGTTTCAGTCGACAGGTCTTTTTCAGCCTCTCGCTACAAGCTTTCTCACTCGGACAACGCTCAACTCGTTGTGCCGTCCCACGTTAGGTGTTTGCATATGCCAGCATCTTTCACATCTCATGTGTCATAATTGTGTCTTTCATTTGCATCGGTATTCCTTTTTCTCCTTTGAATTGGGCGCTTGTTTTGAAATATGCAATTGTTTCCAACTACTTTCTTCCTCCTTCTCTAATAGAGTTTTGTATATTACATTAATACATAGTCCTCAACGGACAAGATAACCCTCTTTTAAGAAAAGAAATGAGGCGCAACAATAGCCCGAACCCACATTACTCCAATAGCGGTGGTAGCTTGAATACCACAAGACTACATAGATCGCATTCACATTTATGTGCCGGTTCGATTGTACTCAGGTCGGCGCAGTCGCGTTTCATGGGCACGTCCGGAATTTTTTACCGCAGCGCGTCATTCACGTGTTATTTAGAGATTTCATATCTACGGATACCCACAAGACAGAAATTCATTATGCATTTCATTTGAAAAAGGTACGAAGCTCCATTGAGAGTGGGGTTTGGCGATTGTACTGGCTGTGAAAATTGGTATCCTTCAAAAATGTCGTCGGCAAAACCGAGGCATTCCATCACCAATAACGAACGGAAAAAGATGCGCGAATTCTACCGAAATACCGAAAACTGTAACCAATTGATCGTCAAGAAGTGGGCCGATGAGAAGTTAAAACGGCCATTCAGCAGGTGCTCTATTTCCATGATCTTGTCTGATAAATTCAAGGGGTTAGACGAGGAAGACTTTACTGGAGACCGTAAACGGAGGAGAGTAAAGAAAGCAAAGAAAAAAATTATGAGTCGTTCGTAGATTGAGTATTCTGCCTCGCAAAAGCGGAATGAACTGATCATCTCGCATCGCCAGGTTGGCTTCGCGCCGATCTTTACTGGCCATAAAAAAACAACTTTCAACTGCGCAAACGCTCATTTGGTAGAACACGACCATGCAGGGCCCATCCTTGACGCGCCCGTGATTACATAGACTCAGGCTTTGACGCTTTTGAAGGCAAGTTACAGGATTTGTGCTTTATCCGGCCACTTTTCGGATGACGAGCTAAAGATTCTTGAAAAGTTTTCCAGAAATTTAGAAGCCAAGGCCCTTTTTGAAGGGCAAAATTTTGCAACACTTGACACGATGCTGCACGTGTCGACCGCTTCAAATTCTGATGCCTCATCGCTCAAGGAAGACGTTTTCGATGAATGTACGCGAGAAAGCATCCGTCTAGGCTGCTCCCCTCCGGAAACAACTTTCGACGACAGTCTGAGGTGAAATAGAGTTTCCTGAGCCCAGCAACCAGTAAATTGAATTACATATATGTACGTACCTCTATTGAAGAATTGGCTACTCCCACATTTATCTATTCGTCAAGGGAAACATTTTAACGCCATGAAATCGTTAGGATTTGCGGTACCGACCCCAGAAAGTGTAAAAGAACATCCTGCCGCAACATATTGTTATGCTGCAAATAAAACGCAGTGTAAAACAGCGGGTCCGTCGTGTGAAAGCCAGAAACCAGACAGTTCAACATAACAATTCGTGATAATATACTAGGAAGAAGTATATGTGGTGAATACGCTTTGGGAACTTGAGAATAGATTTTAAATATATATCAAGTCTTTGGGATAAACTTGAACGAAAATTTTGAAAAATGATTTGAGAAGAATCAAACAAGATAAAATAATTCAAGGTGATAAAGACACGGTTTTGAAATTCACACTACTTTGAGTTACTTCTTTAGGCCAGAAAGCTTGCTGTGATACGTATAAGATGAGCGTCGAATAGCACATGGCACAATATTCAGCGAGAAATGTGAAGCTCATACCATGTATTGCGGTAGGAGGTTACTGTTTACCTGTGTTGCTGTAGGATGCGAAAAAACATACCAAAGCGTATCTATCACATCATGAATTGTTGAGGTGAGATGAAATTGAAGTCACATCGTGATCGCAGCGGCAGGTGAATGATAAGAAGAGGAAATTTGAGGTCAAATATCGGGATGAATCGTGAAGCAGTGCAGCTGTACAAATGGAAACATACCAACTACGCAATCTTGAAAATTACGTCGCTAACGTGTCCCAGATCCCGACTAACCCCGGAAAAATACTTTTTGCGCTCGTTTTGCGCTCTCCCAACCCCTCCACTCCAACGGCATTTCTGCCTCTTCAAAATTCAGAAATCTGGATTGGCACCCGCCTTCCACTGCATCCATGGCCCTAGGTTCCAGTCCTATGCGTCAATAGGTTCCAAACCTGTTTCGACTACAGATTCCAGCCCTGTTTCCACTACAGATTCTACCTCTGTTCTACTCAGATTCCACCTCTGTTCAAGCCAGTTCCACTCTGTTCTACTCAGATTCTACCTCTGTTCTACTCAGATTCTACCTCTGTTCTAATCAGTTCCACTCTGTTCAAATCAGTTCAAGTCTGTTCTAATCAGTTCCACTCTGTTCAAATCAGTTCAAGTCTGTTCTAATCAGTTCCACTCTGTTCTACTCAGATTCTACCTCTGTTCAAGCCAGTTCTACTCTGTTCAAATCAGTTCCACTCTGTTCAAATCAGTTCAAGTCTGTTCTAATCAGTTCCACTCTGTTCAAATCAGTTCAAGTCTGTTCTAATCAGTTCCACTCTGTTCTACTCAGATTCTACCTCTGTTCAAGCCAGTTCTACTCTGTTCAAATCAGTTCCACTCTGTTCAAATCAGTTCAAGTCTGTTCTAATCAGTTCCACTCTGTTCAAATCAGTTCAAGTCTGTTCTAATCAGTTCCACTCTGTTCTACTCAGATTCTACCTCTGTTCAAGCCAGTTCTACTCTGTTCAAATCAGTTCCACTCTGTTCAAATCAGTTCAAGTCTGTTCTAATCAGTTCCACTCTGTTCAAATCAGTTCAAGTCTGTTCTAATCAGTTCCACTCTGTTCTACTCAGATTCTACCTCTGTTCAAGCCAGTTCTACTCTGTTCAAATCAGTTCCACTCTGTTCAAATCAGTTCAAACCTGCAGATTCCACCTCTGTTCAAATCTGTTCTACTCAGATTCTACCTCTGTTCAAGCCAGTTCTACTCTGTTCAAATCAGTTCAAACCTGCAGATTCCACCTCTGTTCAAATCAGTTCTACTCTGTTCAAATCAGTTCCACTCTGTTCAAATCAGTTCAAACCTGCAGATTCCACCTCTGTTCAAGCCAGTTCTACTCTGTTCAAATCAGTTCCACTCTGTTCAATCCAGTTCAAGCCTGTTTCTACTACAGCATCCGGTTCTACTCCTGATCCCGTATAAATAATCTCGATTATTTTTTGCATCTCCCACCTCATGCCTCGTAGACCCTCTGTATTCCATTGAGCCCGCCCCGTCTCTTCTTTTTGCCTCTGCTTCCCGACGTCTTAACCCACCCACGTCCCTCTCCCGTCCCTTTTTGCAGCCTCCCGTCTTGTGCCGCATCTTGAAAATTACGTCGCTAACGTGTCCCAGATCCCGACTAACCCCGGAAAAATACTTTTTGCGCTCGTTTTGCGCTCTCCCAACCCCTCCACTCCAACGGCATTTCTGCCTCTTCAAAATTCAGAAATCTGGATTGGCACCCGCCTTCCACTGCATCCATGGCCCTAGGTTCCAGTCCTATGCGTCAATAGGTTCCAAACCTGTTTCGACTACAGATTCCAGCCCTGTTTCCACTACAGATTCTACCTCTGTTCTACTCAGATTCCACCTCTGTTCAAGCCAGTTCCACTCTGTTCTACTCAGATTCTACCTCTGTTCTACTCAGATTCTACCTCTGTTCTAATCAGTTCCACTCTGTTCAAATCAGTTC
>JAKTSS010000226.1:3403-19904 GCA_030580355.1 Debaryomycetaceae sp. yHKB357 | reverse complement strand
CTCGCGATTCGAGCGCGACAAGTTGTCGGCGGTCGCACTGCGGCGCATAACCTGCGGCGCCGACGGGCCGGAGTCTCTTTCCTGTGGCACTGGTTCGGACACAAAGCTCGGCAGCGGGCCCACTCGTGTAGAGGAGGTCGAAGCGCGCTTGTCGGTGGTGGTGGAAGAAGAGGCCGAGGCCCGCTTGGTAGTAGAAAAAGACGTGTCGCGGATCCCGAAGGAGGGCATGGAGCGCAAGGGAGGAGGCTTATGGTCGATGGACGACCGCGGGGTACGCGCAGGAGACTTGGACCGGGGTATCAGTCTTGAAGTACGATTCTTGGTCTGAGGCGCAGCTGCTTCGTTTGAGGTGTTTGACCGCTGGGTGTTGGAGGGAGAGGTGCCCGAGGTAGACAGGTTCGACACTTTGATTGTCGAGTCGGTAGAGCCCAAGTCGGTCGATGCGGGCGAGGCGGTGCGCGGCAATAGAAGCGATCGATGCTTCCTGGCTTTGGCATGCGTGCTGCTCGACTGTTTCTGGGGGTCAATACTCTCGAAACGCGACCCGTCAGGTTCGTTCTGTTCGCGGCCACGTTTGGGCCTGGCCGCGCCTTTGTTCGAGTGTCGCCGCAGGAGTCCAGACTTTTTTTTGATGTCCCTGCTGGATTGGGTGAAGGTGTTTTTATTAGTTTGCGTCGAGGCGCTTTTATTTTGCCGAGACGTGTCCTTGTTACTTGGTGTATGAGTTCCAAGGTTGGGCTGCGTGGAGGTATCGGTACTTGATTTCATGCTGTTTGGTCTAGAAGTATGTTCGGGATCTTTGTCGGGCACGTCAGGAGCATCCTTGTGACTTGAATTTTCAGCGTCCTTGTGGGTGGAGACCACACTATCGCGCGAGTCTTGCTTAAAAGTCGGATCTAACCGGGCTGATTCTTGACTGGCTTCTTCTCTGATCAGAGGGGTCGAAGCAGATGGGTTCCTGGTATGAGCCTTTGCCGAGGCACTTTTAGTGGGGCTCTGGGCAGAGGGATCCACGATCTTGTTGATATCAGACGCCGAGACTTTCACCGGACTATTGGGCAAGCTGCCCTTGACGGACCCAAAGATGCCCGTATCATCGCTGGAGTCAGCGATGGGCGCCGGCGGAGGACTAGACGCCGCTTCAGGCTCCGGCTCCTCGAGGATGGTGTCGTGTCCCAGGGCCAGGGCCAGGGGGGAAGGGTGTGGGCGCAACAAGGCCTCCAAGGCCTGGATCAGGGGCAGCTGGGTCATGTGGGAAGTGCGCTGGAGGCGAGACGGAGACGCGTCCAGCGAAGGCGCGGGGAGGGCCAGCGAAGAGCCATCGAAGAAGGGCGCGTTGAGCAAGGCGGCAGCATCCTCGTGCGGCGGGTGGGAGGAGCTCATAGCAGCAGCGCGGTGCAAAGGGGAAGTGTTACTGGAAACAAAAAATAGCTAAACAAAACAAGAAAAGGCGCGACGATTTAGGTCGCCGAAAGCGAAAGCTTTTTAGAACTAGGAGCACAAAAAAGTTGGCGCTCCTGATTATTAGCAGTCTGGATATTGGAATAGGGTGATATATTATTAGGGCGTTATGTTATAGGGTTTATGAGATTAGAGGGGTATAATAATACAGGGAAATGATATTAGAGGGGTATAATAATACAGGGAAATGATATTATAGAGAAATAATATTAGAGAGATTTTTTTGCGATCGTATCACGTGATAGAACACAGAGGTCATCGCGTCAACACAGAACTCTCTAGACAGCACATGTCACAGGCAGTGGTGGAGAATCTTTCCTACTACAACAACTGGACTGATGTAGATACCGTGCGTTGTCAACTACCACACGGTCTTATCCAGGGATCGCCCCCAGACTCTCCCCACGCTACTGCATGGGTCGTCCCCTGCGTGTCTGGTGACTTGTCTCCATCCGACATTTCTCTGTGGTTTGCTGCGGTGGAAAGTGCGTCTTCAGAACGACCCAGCCGTGTTACTGCGGCAATCATTGCCTCTGACGGCACTATCGTCTACTATCATGTGTATGATGGCGTGACAGTGCCCTCGATCGACTGAGCAGTTCCGTCGAGTTGGATTGTCCTACTTTGATTAAGCAGCATTGTCGAAGCTGACCTCAGTTCAATTCCGTGGTCAACGATAGCCTCCGATTGAACATTGTGGTCAGTATCAGCACAGTGCGAAGCTAACACGCAGACAACACATTTGCCAGATTGTTCATGAACCGACGTTCAAAGTATTACTAGAAGATTAGGATTCCACAAATATTTGGTTGCCGAGGGTGTCAATGATTGATTATCAAGGGTCCGCGCTGGTGCTCACATAACATTGGTTACCAAGGGTGTCAGACTAGATAATCACCAATGATTGGTCTCCTAGGCTGTCCGTGGAGATGTCCACAACTTATTGGTACCGAAGGTCCTGGAATGCTTGAACACGACCTTTACTTGTTGAAAATTAAATTATATTAGCAGCAAAAAGGAGCCGGAAGAAGAGTCTATAAAGTTTTGTAGATAAAACCGGTCTCAATCTGCATGCATAAGCATTGATCAGGGCCACCCTTGTCGATTCCGTCATTATCAGGTGGCACATCGGTTTTGCGTCTTTTTTGGGGGGATGTGCGAAGGGTATAATGTGCGTCCAAGTATGCAGCGTACAATTGCCTTCGGGTGTGAGAGGCATGACGCTGGACGCTGCTAGTACTCTCGTAGAACAATCAGTCACAGGTACTGACTATCGTCAGATGTGAGTGGCATAACGCTGGACGCTGCCAGTGCTTTCGGCAGCACTATCTGCAACGCTCGCGTTGCTACTGTCGCTAGACCAGTCGCACGCACTGTGATGAAGCAGGGATAAGGGCCGTCCCGACGCGTTGCGACTGGCAAAGCCGCTGGTCGCGAGCCGCATCCGCACCGACGAGCGGCTGCTGCCCCGGCTCGTGTGGCTTAGGCGGCTATAGCTGCGGGGCCGCTTCTTGGCTGGTCCCGGCTCCGGAAGCGGCACGCGTAGCGTGCCTGTCCCCGCACCCGCGCCCGCCAGGCTGCCGTCCAGGTCCCAGTGGCGGCCACTGTTGTTGTTGCGGCTGTACCACCCTTCGCCGGCGAATAGCTTGTGCAAGTCGGTATCGCTGTCGCCGCAAGCGGCGTCGTGTTCGTCGCTGCGACTCGAGTTTGTCACCAGGTGCGTAATTATGGGAATTTCCTGGTGTTTTTCGCCACTGATCGAGTCGTTTAGGTGCTTCTCGTGCACAATAACATCGTCCGAGTACCGTGCGTCAGCAGAGGCGTCCAGGTGAGCGTCTATCCATTCGAACCAGCCATGGCTCAGTTCGGCCACCTTGTCAAACTCCACTAGAAACTGCAAGAGGGTATGTTCCAGAATGAGGTCTCCGCTGTACCGCATTTCGTCATATAGCTGGGCGAGACGCTCATAGTTGACCTCAGCAGTGACTGCATGCGACTGGTTCACCTGGTAAAGCTTGCAGAGAAACTGTCGGAACGTAAAGGCACCGTGATCCTGGCTCTGTTTCAGCAGCAACATCTCGCCGATACTCGCTAGTATATCCTCGTACCATACGTTGGGCGGGAAAAGCGTTCCATGGTCTCCTGCCCCCACTTGGGCGTTGTGGCACTGGGCGGTGAAATCAGGGGAGCGTCCTGGAAAGTTGATGGGCACGGATTTGTTGCCCAAGGGCAGGGCCTGTTTCCGGATTTCGCCATAGCAGCGCGCAAGAGTCTTGTCGACATGGGCATAGACGGGCCGCGGCAAGTCGTGCTGGGCCGGGACGTAGAGCACGCGACGCGGCACGTCATTGACACGCTTGTTGAAGGAGATGATGCGCGAGAGATAGAGGACGAAAGCGATGATCAAGAACAAGACACACGCGCCAAAGATGATGAAGATGTTGAGGGCCAGAGACTCGGTGCGCATGCTCTGGACGACGACGTCGAGCACGGAGGGCGAAGCGAACGCAAACGCCAAGAAACAGATGAAACCAAACAGAAACTGGTAGACCAAGTTGAGCACGAAGCGCGGGAAGTGCGCGATGCTGCGCACGCTAGGCCTGCCTGCGAACCGCGAGTCGGGCGCAGCAGGTATGGTGTTCATGCCATGGGAAGTCGTACTGTTGGAGTCTTTGGACGTGAAATTTGATGCTGTTTTGACCTGCAGAAGAAAACAAGGAAAAATATAAATAGCCGATTATGTAAGTAATATGATCACGTGTAGATTACCCGATTAGGCCACGGAGTTATGGCTTGCCTACTAGTCTCTCTGGGTACTCCGACTAGGTGTTTGACGCATTACTCTGGGTGCTCCGACTAGGTGTTTGAAGCATTACTCTGGGTGTTCCGACTCACGCGTTCCACACCTTGCCCACGATCTTTGTGATGCCGCCCTCCTGCTGCTGGATGCGGTACGCGCCGTAGCCTGCTACTCCCGTACCGCACAACAACAAGGACATGGCGACCTTGTGCCATACTCCGTAGACGCGTTTGGGGATGTAGTCGATGATGCAGGCCTGGAAGCCGCAGTAGCAGTGGTACAACAAGAGCGCCAGCAACAGCGAGTCGACCATCGACGAGACGCCGGTGAAGAACGGCGCGGACGCCAAGGGCACTAGCGCCACGGCCACCATGCGCTCGCTCGTCCAGTGCAACAGCCCTTCCAGCTTGTGCACGGGCGGCACCGGAGTGGGGTCGTTGACGTCGCCCACGACGAACCCCGGAGGCTGCGGAATCGTCCTGAAGGTGCGTGCTCCGAGGAACGGTCTGACAGACGGAAGCAATTGACGGCGTAAGACGTGTTGGCTCATTGGGTTCCGATGGCAAAGTGGTCAATTCGACGATCGTTCATTCGCTGTTCGTGTGGGGTAAAATCGTCTATTTATATGCAGGTACGCTTGAGGCGTATGGGCGTGGTTTGGGCGCTGTATACACTATATACTGGCTGATAGGTCGTGTTTCGCGGGTTAGCCCCGACTCCAAGGCCATCACCAAGACTTGGTAGAATCGTTTTCTGGTGGGCGAGAATGCGGCTCTTTTTACGAGACGATCTGTGTAATTTTGCCTGTCCCAGTCAACTCTTTCAATAGCCATGAGCTGTTTCCCCTTGCTTTCTTGCAATATTCTTTATTCTGATAGGATCAGTGAGTTCTTGTTGCTGCCAATGATCGCGTTTCCCGCGTAGCGTAGAAAGATACTTTCTCAACAAAACGTCACAGACGTAAACTCGGAACCGTCTCCAAGGGCTGCCGAATTGCGCCACACACCCGAGACCTGGGGTGATCGTTCTTCGGGAATCTGCATAGTCTCTCTACCGGTAATACCACAACTAGTGGAATATCTCAACCCGAGTAGTCTTAACCTCTCAATCCTTTCCTTTTTGCTGATTATTCAAAACTTCTCGAGTTAAAGACACTAGCACCATCAGTGGGCAGCATCCCACATGTAACCCCAAGTATCGCTCTACCACTCTCTGATTCCGATTCTTTAGACGTCAGCACCTGTGCGACAATTTCACCATCAGGGGGTAGCTTCCCACATGTAACCCCAGGTATCGCTCTTCCTGAACCCTTAGACGTCAGCACCTGCGCTGAGGACACCCCTACTCCGTATCGTATTCAAACAAGTCTGGCTCCTTCTCTGGCGGTCCAAACCGTCGCAGAAGCGACAGCACAATGATTCCAAAGGGCCCTTCGCGGTACAAGATATTGCTGAACCGCACGAGCACTTTTTCGCTCCACGACTGCGTCGGTACAGCCTCAGACGTGATGACGTTCTTCAAGAGCCGCTGGCACCGGCTCTGCGACGCCGGCCGCTGCATCGCGCCATACATGGTCTCCAAGTTCTGCAACACGCCCTGCACTATAGGCCCTAGCCGCGGATCGCTGCCGTGATCAAAGTAAATGTCCTCGAGGATCTTCTCGCTCCACGACACTGCGTCGCTACGGTAGCCCCGCGCCCATAGCAACTCTGCAACGTGTGCGCGCACACTGTTCTCCCACACCACCACGTTTCTCCGCGAACAGTCAAAGAGAATCTGGGCGTCATCTTCTTTGCGGATCTGCACGAGCGGCTGTAGCACGCCCAAGAATATGCAAAGCAGCAGCTGCAAAAGCTGGTCGCGATGCTGCGGGTCGCGCAGTGCGAGAGCGGCCTTGGTGGACGCAAGGTCGTTGAGCAAAGAGATCAACTCGCTCAGGATCCGGGATCCAGGTTCGAGCACGTACTCGGACGTAATGCATATTCCATCAAACGTTTGGGCAAGCATCTCAATCGCACGCTCTAGAAACTGGGGACGGTCATGCAACGGCATCGCAAGACTGGCCATGCGACAGGACTGGGCAATGCGTTCTGCGTCGCCGACCTGATGGAACAAGTCGTTGTCGTACAATACGCGCTGGAGAATCGCATACGCCAGCTCCAGAGAGCCTCGCGCCAATAAACTCTGTGCGTATCGTAAAAGCATGTCCACGTAAAAGTTGGCAATCTCGGTGCCGCTTTCCATGATTTGCGTGGTCGAGAGGATCGGAATGGCATCTCTGTCGCCAGGGTCTGTACTCCGACCGGCAGCATGCTCTTTAGCAGATGCCGCGACCGTGGTTCCCTGTCTTCCATTGCCCCCGCTAATCAATTCATAAATCTGTACGAGTGCTGACCGATAGTGCTTCAGGGCGAAACGCGGCTCGTTCAACACCTCGTCCTTGTTGATGCCACGGACCAGCTCGATCTGTATGTCGGTGGGCAACAGCCATGGAATGTTCTGGCGGGAACACGCGTCCGAGTACACCCAATACAAGGAGCCGGCCATGATAATGCCGCATCCGAGGTAGGCGCCTCCAATCATGTTGATGGCGAGGCTGTAGCGCAGCGCGTGATTTATAAACCGCAGGTACGACCGCTTGGGCGTAACACAACCATTGAGTCTCCCACAAGGCTTGAATATCCGCGCGGAGCCCAGTGCCCGACACACCTTGAACATTTAGACTCGTAGCGATGGGCAGCTGCGTAAATTTCACCAGTAGGAAAAACGACAAGCACGTCTCCACTATTCCCAGCTGAGTATGGCAGTGGCAGTGTGGCAGGTGCTAGTTAGATATATATAGCTGCAAACACCTGCGGCCCTAGACTCGACCGAGAATACGCAACTTTATCTAACCTCGTCCGGCTTGCTTGCCTCGAGAAATCACGGTTCGATAAAATTCCAGTCCAGGCCATGAACTCACTGCTATCGAACCAGCCTTCACCACCAAAACCGTCTCTGCGCCTCAAATCTCTCTTGCGAATTGCCTTGTGGCTAGTCAATGACCCAGAGGATTTCGACCAGCTTGCGTACCCTCCGGCTCGCAACTACCAGGTCCCGGTTCCGGGCCAGTCCCCAATCTTCCTTTGCGGAGGTCGCTTGAGAGCCCATAGCAGGCCCTACGTCCCCCTTCTTACCGCCTTGGTCATTGTATGTCCCGCTATCGTCTACTTTATCACCACCGCGTCTCTAGTGTGGCATCGCGTCCATCCTTCACTAGTGCTTGTCTCTGCATACACCTTCTTTTTGACCATTGCTAACTTTACGTGGGCCCTGCTTTGCGATCCTGGAGTGTGTCCGCGTAACGTCCATTTGCCATCTCGTGTAGACCCACGCCGTCCGTGCATCCGCCTTCCTCGAGAGTACACTGAAGTCATTTTGCTCCCTCACCAGAGCGGCTACGGCGTCACCGTCCGTTTCTGTCCCGTGTGCCAGATCTGGCGGCCCCCGCGCACCGCCCATTGCTACACATGCAACGTCTGCTGCAACGCGCACGATCACCATTGTGTCTGGCTCGGTAACTGCGTGGGCGCCCGCAACTATAGCTACTTTCTCTACTTTTTGGCGGCGACCACCACTACCTGCATGCTTTTCGGAGTGCTGCTGGTTCTCGCGCTCTTGCGTGGTCCCGAAACGCTAAAGCAGGAAGCCAAGCATCATCCAGGCACAGTCTTTGTGGCAGTTTACGTGTTCGCTGCTAGCGTCCAACCGCTACTTTTATGGATTCTCCATACGTGGCTTACCCTCAATAATCTCACCACCCGCGAATTCTTGAATAACGTCATCTTCTCGGATGAAAAGTATCAGAACCCGTTCAACACAAGAAACGCGCTCAAAAATGCTTACTTGTTCTGGTGTGGCAGGGTTCGTGGGAGCCAATTGATCAAGAGTCGTGCCGCTTATGTCACAGGCCATGCCCACTTTCTAAGTCTACAGGTCATAACAGAAGCAAGTGAGTCACAGGGACAAGCAGCAGGCTCATAGGAGGCCATTTTGTTTGAATTTGATGACGCCTCTACTTTTGCCAAAACGTTTGTGCTTCCGTTCATGCAATACTTGCGCGCACGGAAATCAAAAGATTGTCTTTGAGAGAAGAAACCGTGTTTCGCGCGAGGCCGTTCTTCATAGACCCAAAACAAGCAGACTTCTCAATGGGTTAAGGACATGGAAAAGAGCTTATATTGACGCGGGCCCTACTGAAGCGTAATCAACTGACGCGGATCTCGCGGACCGGACTGACGTGGGCTCTACTGAAGTGGACTATACTTACGCGAGCCATATTGACACGCTTGTGAAGTTGGCGATTCATAATGGCACGATACTGATTTGTGGGACGATACCCATGCGAGTTCTGTTTGTTTGTGGACACTTTTACAGCGACACGTCGGTAAGTCCAGTGAGCTGGGTGTATTCTGCACTTATATTTCGCTCTGTAGGTCAACCTATAGGAGTCCGTGGGAAACAGCTGGATAGGTCTTCTTCTTTGGCGAATCCTGACTGGTGGATCAAACTATTCAGTCAACTCGTCTCCAAGAGTCAACCCGGCTGACACAACTCCGTGGAGCCAGCTTGTTTGGTCCAGCTTGGGTGATTCTAGTGGAAGTTCTAGCTCTATGAGATCAGCCCGATGAGTCGAGCATGGTATGTCCAGCTCGGTTGACATGGCTTCACAATGCTGGCTGCCGCTTTTCAAACGCAAGCATTGAGGTTTTCATTCGCAACTTAGCAACAAATCCCTATGGTGACGGGTATAGCGCTTTTCATGTTGAGCCTGCAATGCGCTGCTTTGAGGCTATTGTAGAAGAGGTTTTTGTGGGCATTGCAAGCCGAGGAATGCCGTTACGGATAAAACGGAGAAGCCACAAACCTTGGGCGCAGTGGAACGGGAGCATGATTAAATCATATTGTGATCAAGAGGAAGCGGACTCAGTTCAGATGAGACCTCTATGGGGACTGTGAACTAGAAAGATGTTCCAACATGATAATCGTACTATAATTGGTCCGATCCGTGTAACAGAAGGTATGTGCATTTCGAGCAGAATAATTCAAGTAAGGCACGACGTAGAAGCTGGTGTGTTTTTGTCGAGCGATAAGCATGAAGGGGTTGTACTTGAAGTAGCTCTGTGCTTTGGACCAATTCTGAGACGCACTCAAGAAACGTGCGGTGGTATGGATCATAGACGGAGCAAAGTTACTTCGGCCTAGAACTGTTCAATTGAAAGCCTCTTGGCTGTGAAACGATTACAGATAAGCCCCTCGAATTGCAATCAAAACAGGGCTTCCCCTCCGTGTCTCGCGTGCATAAATGGCGTAGAGGCAGGTTTTGGTGATGGCTGCTAGGAATCGATCTGGAACAATATGTTTAAGGCCCACATACAATCGAATCTTCTTAAATTCCATTACAAATCATCATCCAAGTCGTAGGCATTTTCAATGGCGTGGTCTCGCGTTTTGAATTTGGCTTCATTGCGTTTTCGCATCAAAAGCTCTTCGAACCCATTGCTTCGATCAATACCGTCCCAGAAATAACCTGCCTTGAGGTTAAATCTATTGAGAGGCTGAATACCTTTGTTATACGTTTTGAACTGTTCTGTCGCTTGAGCTTGTGGCTTAAAGACTAGAAGGGGATCATCGATTTGCGCCTGTTTCGGCTTTTGTCTTGCGTTTTTATACTGGGCTGCTTGATCCGTCTCCGATAACTTAATTTCCACTCGAGCATTATTCAGCGCTTCTTGGCTTTTGCGTTGAGCACTTTGCTCAAGCTTTTCTTGTATATTCACGATGCGGCCCTGGAAGTCGCGGTAAACTGTTTTCTGAGCGGAAGGGGGAGGTTCTTCCGACGCGGGCTCGTTTACCTCGTTTGAGACCACTTTTCCATTATCGATGCGTTTAAATCCCTTAAACAGCCGCAGACTTGGTAAGTCAACGCTTACTGGTGCGTCATCAGGCGCGACGAGATTTTGCGAGGGCGATATCTCCAGGTCTTCTACCGGAACATCAGGGAACAGCGAAGAGCTAAGAATGACGGTGGAAGGCTTGCTTGTCCTGGATCGGCTTTTGTCAGCATGAGACTTGTGGCTCTTATCTTTGGAAACGTATCTTTGCAAGTATCGCTCGCGCAGCGACATGGTGTAAAATTAGCAAGTTTTGTTCGCTAGAAGGCCTCCATATTTTGTGTTGCATCAGAAGTGTATTCTTCATTGGCATGAAATGAACTAGACTTTGACTACTTAATAGGCCACATCCAAGTCTGAGCCAAAATATTCAATTCCGATTCTTTGTTGGACGCTCCTTGCTATCTGCACGGTAGATCGGGCCTGTGTTCGAGGGTATTAGATGGGGGTTTTGTAGAACGCGATGTTAAATCTCCTCTAGCTGGGAGTCACACCATCTGCCCCGTCTCTGTCTTGACTAATATGTCTGGTATCAGTAGGTGGATTTGGATTCTTATGAAGCTATTCCAGCTTTACTTTGTTATTGAGAAACGAGCATTGAAACCCGGCCGTCATTTTGCAATATTGTGGGGCTCAACCACGGTTGCCCAGGACCAGTATATTATCTAAGAGACAATGTTGAAGATTGAAATCGGTGGTGCCTTAGCAATAGGCATCTTGGGATCGAGAGGGAAAAATGGACATAACACTCCGTGATCGGTCAGGATCAGGAGGCGACATGGGTCACTTACCTCGAGATTGTTCTACACCGCATACTTGAAGCCTACACATACCACTTGAAATTGCGAAACAGAAAACGCACATCCATTTAAACCCGTTTCAAATATCTGGAGAACACCGAAGAAGCCATGCTCTACTCTTCACTGCTTCATGCATCAAAAGCCAAGCATATCTGCGAGAAATGCTTTACTGGTGGCAGTGCACAAGCCATTCCGCACCGGCAAAACCTTGATACATCCTTCAGCTAGAGGCTCCAATTACTTGCAGAAGAATTGCTTGAAATTCCCACTTTTACATACGCCATGAATCAATTAGTATCTTCAGCATTGAGTGGCATTCTGTTGTACAACAGATTTAGACGTGTCGCTCGAACCGGACCCAGGGTCAGACGACACATTGTAGGCCAATTCCCATCTCCCCTTTTCGATCGAGTGGCTCAAAACAGCTTCAGCCAGGGAAGTCGTAGCTGGTTTCTCGGGCACGCTATCTGCAATAATGTGCAAGAAGGCGATCTTTGAATTCAAGACTCTTAGAATGTTCAGTTGGGCTTCTACATTCGAGGGAACAGACGCAGGCGGATGGATGCTGATCAGTTCTCTGAGCGTCAGAAGTACGTTGTTCTTGACAGGTAGGGCAAGCGCCGAAGCAGAGAAGCATAGCGAAAGAAGATTGAATGCAATCATTTCTCTTCGTGATACACGTCTTTTGTTCGGGGGGAGAATCTATTCGTAATTTATACCCTCTTGCTACCGTTGACGACTGATGAGGTAACAGGTTTTGGACGCATCACTTTGATACGGCAAAGCACAACAGCGTGTGAAAATTATCCAAAATGAGGAGGCATGTTTCATATCCATGCCGCCGTAACGTAGAGACTGGTGGCATCCAGGTATAAGCGTCGGTATGACGCATAACGATCTTTTGCTAAAGATTGAGGCAAGCAACAAATGCCCTCCAAGAGACGAAACAACCACGCAAAAAAATGTGTGACTTATGAGGAGAACAGAATACAATGCTGTTATCGAAAGTATTGTGGACCGTAACCAGATGAAATACAATCAAGTAGCCCCAGGGAAAGCTGAGGAGTTTCCGGGGCGTAGTAAACGTCAATCTTTTCACGTCATGCCTTAGAAAGGCATCCACCAAGGCACCATTGATTTATTCGTTCTTGTGCGGTACCATATTGTAGGAACACGAAGTTAAGAAACATGCTGCATGATGGATGAAACCTCAGCCTTTGGGATTATAATCATGGGACTTTTTATCAAAAGCACGGGCGGTACAACCACGCAATAGACATGAATACGTTTCTTTTGCAACATCAACGCAATGTGTAACGTGCCACATATGAAAGTCTTGGGCGAGTTTTAACGCATTATGCACACGCCACTCCTCTGGAAATGATATTGAGAAAGCCACCAGGGGTTTCATCGCCACGAAACCAAAATTGACACAGTCGAGTATCAGTAGCACAAGCCCACCAAGAATGTCATGTCGAGTCGTCTGATGCCGCTTTCTGTGACATGTTACCACCCGAAGATTATAATCAGCCTACCTGGGACTGCTCATATGTAGAAGAAACTTGCAGAAAGCGCGTTTTATACCGAGTAATCTCAAACTTTGTAGCAGCCTAGATCAGCACTCTTTCATGACAATACGATCGATTCGTGGACGAGTAGAAATGATTCGCTTTTGTGATCTCTTTTTGCAGAAACCGAGCTGTTCCTGCCTTCGTGTGTAGTAAGCTGGGATTGCTGGCTCTCGTTTCACTTTCTTGTTGCTGTGAGCCCGCAACAAAGAATGATAATCCTATTCAACTGGCTGGAATTCAAGTTTCCAGAGTTAGGTTTTGGGCCATGAGAAGTTAAATCCTGGAGGTATTGTCGCGAGCGCGCAGGTCACAATTTTTCATTGTAATTTGAGGGGTGAAGTGTGGAACTATAGTCAAATCATGCTAACGTGATAGATTTCGAGCCCAATGGCCGTGCCGTAAACAGGCAGTAGAAGACGACTGTGGTTTGCGGGAATATGAGGCAGCGCATGCAAATGGATTCTTGTCTCGGTTGATCAATAGCTTTTTTGGAATAAGAAGCATACTGAGGCAAAGACACCTCGTTTGACCCCTAACAGACACTGCGCAGAGTCGTCGTGGAGCAGTTCGCGTTTCGGGAATACTAAAGAACAGATAATTTGAGGATTTGAGAATCACAAGAGAGTTTGGCACGATTTGGCGATATGAGATGCCCACGGACTGCTTAGGTAGGGTGACGTGTCACGACTTGCAAATAAATCATAAAAGCAAGCGTGCGCTTCGTCAAAAGCCAGAAATGTGACTTTACGTGGTCACGTACCGCGCCACGTAACCTATAACGAGCGCTGCTACCGCTACCAACGCGGTTTGTGCTTGCATTTCATGCGCCGGTATTAACACTCGTAGAGCTTTAAAGTGCCTGAAAACAAGCAAAGATGAATCGGACTTTTCCTGCAACTGCGGCCAATTTTCTAGCGGGGGCTTACCGGTGGAACTAGAAGGCAGAGGAGGCACATTCAGGGAGTGCAGCTGGCTGTCGAGAAGAATTTTATCGAGAACGGTGTCAATGGGCACAGACGTGACCCGCTCGAGCCCCAAAGGATAGATTTCGGGGCGGCGATTTGGCAGTTCCAGGAAATCCTCCGGCGTGATATCTAGCGCCCGTGTCACAGTAGGGAGCGGTGAAACAGGCACAGGAAGGTTTCTGGACGAAAAGTCTGCGCGTGAGTCCCGCAAAAAGGGACTGCTTTTCAATTGGCGAGGACCCGGTTCATCTAGTGGGGGTTTGGATCTGGAGTTACCAGCGGAGACACTGGTCTTTTCCGTTGCAATTGTTGCGCTTTTGTCATCTTCCTGTTCCTTGATGGTCTCAGGCTCTTGCGGGAGACATGCACCTGTGGTCGAAGAGTCATCGATTTGCTTCCTATCTGTGCATGTTGTCTTCTCCATCACTATCCCCGCGTCACTTTCGTTCAATAGGGGCTCGACCATGTCAACAGACCCGGTGGGTAGTTCTCGGTCCAGGACTGCGACGAAATGCTCTGTATCAGAAATAGTGCCATTTTGAAGGCTGCCAGAGGTTGATACTGGCTCAACCGGCACGTATTCATCACAACTTACCTGTGGATCATCTGGTAAATCATTTGGCAAGTCACCTGCTTGTCTAGTAGGAGAAGGAGGGGCCGATAGAGAGGGCTTTGATCCGTCCAGGCCCTGATTATCAATCAAATTACTTGGAGCAGGAGTAGCTTCGGCCAGTTTAGCGATTTTGTGCAGGCTCTTGACTCTTTTGCTTCTAGAAGATCTTTTCACCTTGGCGTTTAGCTTGGATGAATCTGGCGCGAGATCCAGACCAGAGATTGGATCAACAAACGGTTGCGAGCTGCCGCTAGCCACAGTCAGTGGTTGACTGTGGGTTTTGTCAAATTCGGCGGCAACTTCTCCGACGCGACGAGCTACGACGACTTCGGTGACGGTATTGACGCGGGCCAGATACAGCAACCAAAACTGTTCCAAGGAGGCGAGAGTACGATTTTGGAGATGGGCCTGAGCCACTGCGCGCCGAAGTACGTTGACGGCAGCCGTCAAGGGCTGGCTGGCTAGCGCGGGCGCGTGATGAGCGGAGAGATGGGACAGGGCATCCGGGGTTCCGCTAGTGTGACTCAGCTTCAAGCCTAGAAACTCGATATCGAATTGCGATAGCTGCGGGGCATTTGCAGCGCCGGCGGCGATCAGCTTGATATATTGCATGTGCTTAAACTGCGGGGAGTCGCTGTCAATTTGCAGTTCCAGCGGGGGGCACGGAAAAGATGCAGCGCTATGCGGAGCCTGGAAGGAGATATTTTCCACGGAAATGTTATGAATGCGTAAGCTGATCTGCTTATGGGTCAGTTCAGCCTGGACGTTAAAGCCAAGCACTATTACGTCGCCGATTTTCACGCTGCATGGTTCACGCGTAAGCTTTTCGTCGTTGACGTAGGTACCGTTGGAGGAGCCCAAATCTTGGATCATTAATTTCCCAGAGACGGCGTCGAAAAACATTTGCGCGTGGTTGCGACTAAGGACACGCGAGTCAAAGTAGCCGTTAGAGGGATTGGGTTTGTGATTTGCGCCTGTGGGGCGGCCTAGTTTAGTTGCGTCCGGGAAAGTAGGGACCTCGATATGTTTTGTGATAAACGTGTCATTGAGAGGCTCAAGGGTGACGATAAAGGCGTGACGCGAGCGACGAGGCGCACGGAGATCATAGTGCTTATTAGTGGAAGACGCCAAAAGATGTAGAGGCGAGGAGTCGTTTTTCGATAGGATGGAGAAGGAAGGCCCAGGAACCGGGTGGGAGCGGGAGTCAGAGCGGGTTCGCGAAGAGGTAGCTGACATGGTGGGATATGAAGAGTGGTGACAGTGAAGAGAGGAAAGAATTAGTGGTCAGTGAGAAAGAGTTGGTGAAAAAGAAAGAGTTGATGAAGGGGGTAACGAATTAGTGAAGGTTAAGAAGGAATTAGAGACGGAATATGAGAATGATGATGATAAATAGTGCTTAAGAAGCAATGTTGGTCGCAAAATCCCACGGAATAGTGGTTCGGCTGCGTAATCCAAACACTATTCACCTTCAAATTGAGGAGTCAAAGCGCCTCGGCTTTGAAATCTTGCATTTATATCGTTTAATAGGGGGTGTATTGATTACTATTCATATATTCCATTAAAGTGGGATTTAGTTTTCTTTCCGAGAGATCAGCCGGTGGGACACGTGGAAGCATGAAGGATTAGAAGCTTGCTTCACCAAGTTTTGAGACGGTGAATAAGCCACGCGTCTATGCAGAAGACTGGAAGTGCTTTTCATAAATTGATGAGTTTTCCAGTATCGGTTTGTAATATACGCTTACGTAATATCGTAATATAGGTTACGATCCACAAGAAGTCGAATAGCTACTCATCCGTCACCAATGGTAACATGCCCTGCGGCGATCTTGACGAGTCTGTTGCCTCGTTAAAGCAATGTGTGTCCATCCTTGGTGATGCAATACAAGAGTTGGACGCCACCCTTGAGGACCATTCACGCCTTCAGTATGCCTTGAGCACGCGTCGTGTTTACGCCTTGTTGCCCGATGCGGACACCCGCGATGCCCGGGCCCATTTCCGCGCTACGGTTGCCCCGTACGTGCAATCGGTGATCAAATCCATCGACAGGGCGTATGATTCTCTTATACTGTCCGATAACGGCACAAAGAGTGGTGAGCTCGCCTTGCTCAGGGCGCGAAAGGAAGAATTGCAGGTGGCGTTACTGAAACTGAGCTAGAGTTTTGTGGGGGATGACAATATTCACTGTTGATTTGAAGAAAATGAAAATGCTACATGTTGGCGTTGCTCTACCTCAATACCCTACTGGCATCGATGCCTACTCCGGGTTATTCTGCGATAAAATTGAATGAAATGATCTTTTGATATTCATTGGGCACGGATCTTTGCAAAACAGAGTTAGGTTATCTCACGAATGATTTG
>JAKTSS010000225.1:0-11277 GCA_030580355.1 Debaryomycetaceae sp. yHKB357 | reverse complement strand
TGGCTCCAATTTCAGGCTTGGTGATTTTGCCCTCACTGCCGTTGGGGCCTATGGCCAGAGCCCCGGGTAGCCCAGAGTCGGGCTTGTTCTCTTCGTCGAAATCTTCCTTGTCAACTGCATCTTCTTTCATCGCATTGGAAGCTGCAGCACGATCGTCCTCGTCCTCGGCCTGAGCTAAAATTGTATCGGGGTTACCAACAATTCCATCGGCGATCGGTTTATCGGGAATTTCAAGGTCGACAAGACCTGTCCCTGTCACAAGATCCCGCACAGAAAACTTGCTGAGATGATCGGTGGTGAATTCACCCTCTTGAATCACCACATTGTCGAGCTGCCGCTTTTGGTTTGCCTTCTTGAGGATGTTCGACTCGATGGTATGTTCCAGAACAAAGCGGTAAATATGCACGTCGCGAATCTGACCGATACGGTGGCACCGGTCTTGACACTGCTTGTCCATTGCCGGGTTCCAGTCCGAGTCATAAAAAATTACCGTGTCCGCGCCGGTCAAGTTGATACCTAAACCACCCAGCCGAGTTGACAATATGAACACCGGAATTCTATTGTCGCGGTTAAAAGTCTCAGTGAGCAATTGCCGATCCTCTATTTTGGTTGAACCATCAAGCCTCATGTACCGGTAACCATGAATATTGAGGAACTGCTCGAGAATATCCAACACTTTGGTCATTTGGGTGAATATTAACGCACGGTGACCGCCCGCAACCAATTCTTGCATTAGCGACGCCAATTTTTGCAACTTGCCGCAGTCATACTGGAGCAACGATTTGTCCGGAAACGCAATCGAGAGCTTTACCTGAGATTTGTGGAAGGGGTTTTCAATTTTATTCTCTGCAACCTGTTGCAAGACTGTGCGCTGAACTTGTATGGGAATAAGCTGGTCCTTCATGTCTAACGCCACCACCGCCGGCGTCAACACAGAGTACTTTTCGATAATGTCGTTCAATTGGACCACACGATCGTCTATTGATACGCAGAAGCTCTGGTAAGCGTTGGTGGTGGCTCGCGGAGCCGTGGCCGAACGTAAGAACCTGAGCATACTTTCTCCGTAAACAGGGATGCGGCCACAGCGCAAGCGATTAAGATAAAGGACGTGAGCGAGCTTCTCGCGGGTCTCAAGTTGTTTTCGGGCCTTGACATACCGGAAATACTTGACGTGATCGTCATAGTCCGGCTCTGCAAAGGCGTCTGTCGCCTTGATCAAGTCGTTGAGTTGCTTTACTTGCTGCTCGATCGGGGCAATACACTGGAGCGCATTAATAGACTGCGACACGAAAATATCGCTGGCTTCGTTGCTGGTGATATCAAGATTCAACACATTCATATTGATTTGGCTCAAAAACAGATCAGTTACCAACCACTTTGAAATGCTTTCAGCCTTTTGCATGAAGTGATACGATACCGCGCGAGGCATCAGAAAGGATGTGACTATCGGGCGCACCTCGAACAAATCGGGGTGGTTACAGACCTTGCGCAACTGCATCAAGCAATTTATAATCGACAAGTAGTTCCCCGAAGCTAATGTTTCCTTGGTTTTGGCGCGGGACATAAAGTCATCGTACAAGTAACGCTGTCGCTTGGACAAGCGACAGTATACAATGTGTTCGTATTTTCCTGGCATTTGTTTCTCCACGTCTTTTTTCAAGCGCCGTAACAAGTAAGGACGAAGCACTTGGTGCAAACGAGAGATGGTGTTTCTAGTTTCAGCGTCCAACTTGCTGGTCAGACTATAGTTTTCGTCAATGACATCATTGGTGGACTCGCTCGTTTGTTCCAAAATTTTATCTACTGGGCGGCCAAACCAGGTCTGGAAATCATCGAGGTTTGCGAATCCATCGGGCATTGCTTGTGTCACCTTGGATGACGGCATGAGAAAGTATAGGAGAGACCATAACTCGATCAAGTTATTCTGTAATGGAGTACCTGTCAATAAGAGGCGATTCTCCGTATTGAAATTGAGCAACGCCTTCCACCGCGTTGAACGAAAATTTTTGATGTTGTGAGCTTCGTCCAAGATCATATAGCGCCACCGGCGTCTTTTGAAAGACTGATGATCATGCACCACGAGCTGGTACGACGTTATGCATACATGGAATGCGTTAGGTTTGTTCCAGCCCTTACGCTTCTGCGCACGTTGTTGCGGAGACCCATAGTACGTCAAGACCTTGAACCCTGGGGCAAACTTTTTGAACTCCATCTCCCAGTTGAGCATGACAGATGTGGGTACCACAATCAAATGTGGTCCCCAGATGTGATGTTCGCACGCCAAGTACGACAAGAGGGATATCGTCTGTATGGTTTTACCCAAACCCATTTCGTCTGCCAATATTCCGTTGGTGTCGTTATTGTACAAGCTCGCGAGCCAGTTGAGGCCCTGCTTTTGGTAGGGCCGTAAAGTTCCGCGCAATAAGGACGGAAGGGGGACATCTTTGACCATCAGGCCGTTAACCAACTCTAGTTTTTCAGAACAGGTTTCATTTTGGGGATTCGGGGAGGAGTTATCGGTGTTTTCTATTGGGTCCACACCCGAGTCGCTATGATAACTCTCAGCATCGTCATCTAGATCGTCATTGAGATCACCTGCGTTCAGGAACAAGGCTGAGAGACCGCCTCCGTCGTTCTTTGACTGCAGTTCCGCACTAGCGTCTGAGTTAGACCCCGAATCTGAATCTGTATCTGATTCTTGGGTCGCGGACGAGTCAGACTCTGATAGAAGTGTGTGGGCCGAGTCATCGGCCTCGATTTCTTCGATCTGCTGAAGCTGTTCTGCAGTGTATGTCACTGCGGAGTCTTCAAACTTGGGGTTTGACTCTCGCATTTGAGAGTACTTTGCTTTTAATTCTTTGATGGAGAGGATAGAATCGTCCACATCTAATGCATCTGCTGCCAAACCATTACTATTAGGAAGAATAGGCTCCTCGTCACTGGAACTGAGATTCTGATCCGAGTCGGAGTCCGAGTCCGAATTGGAATTAGAAGCTTCGTCGGATTCCGAGGTTGTACCACTAATTTCCTTATTATCGTCCAGCAGAGCTGGGGGCGTGGACAGCTGCTGCGCGGGCCGAGCTTCGCCACCTCGACTCAACTGCGCTTCCAAAAGCTGAGTAGAGTGCTCCAACATTTGGCTCAAGTGTTCGCGGCCCTTGATCTTTTTCGCCTCCTCGTCTTTTTCCTGCTGCAAATGGCTGTAAACTTTGTTCACCTGCTGCCACCGTTTTTTCACGGCCTGAATCGCCAAGCGACCTATCCTTTTAAGGTTCTGTTCCTGTTCGCGTGCCAAACGCTCCTTCTCGCCCGATTTCTTTTTAAAGTGCTGTTCGACCATTTGCGCGACTTTGCGAGCGCGAAGCTGATGCAGTTTGCGCATGTGCTGGTGAATTTTGGAGAGAGCTATACCGTGGTTCAAGAGGTGATCGCTGTACGTCAAGTTGTTCACTGCGCCTTGAACTTTTGGGGCGACGGTGCCGGTCAAGCGGAACGGATCCGACGTGAGTTTTGGATTGACCACCAGGGGCAAGGTAACTTTGCGCAACTCGACCCTTTCGCCAACAAGCTGCATGCTGCGATCGACCATGACTTTGTGGTGAAGCTTGCGGAGCAATTCGCGTTGCAGGCTCAAGACCCTGTCAAACTCTTGCGGAGAAAAGTTATCAGACAGTGTGGAATCGTCAACAATAGGAGTTTTGAAGTTGTGTTCTAAAAAGTTGCAAAGGGTATGAGAGACATGGGGACTGTGGTAGATTACGTTGCCCTCCTTGTCCCAAAAGACGGTGATACCAAGAGGTTTGGGACTGAATTCGAGGATACGCAGTTCGTGAGAGTTCATTGAACCATCTTGGAGTTGCGGTTCCAACCGCCATGTGGGGATGTGAGACGGATGCAGGACCAATGGCGGAGCAATAGAGTACTTTAATGATTTTAAGCGGTAGTTGGTTGTGGGCCCAATACTCCTTTCTCTTTTTCTTCCATTGGCAATTGACGAATCGCTTTCCGAATCGAGCTCTGAGCCTTCCTCACGTTTGAGTTTTGGAGATTTCGACGATGATTTGACTACAGCAGGTTTAAGTTTCCCCTTTGATTCTTGTGTGGTAACGATTTTGGGAGCAGGAGGTTGTAGCAGTGTCATTAAATCGATCTCGTATTGGCGAGCAAGGTCCAACACATCATCTTTGAAGGGATACTTTTCCAATAATTTGCGATTGATATCTAAACGGACCTTCTTTTGTAAGCGGGAAGGCAAATCAAGCAAGGACTTGTCATTTTCGATTTCCGCGTCCCACGTCAATTTATACTGAGGCTGAGCCAAGAACGATTCGTATAGCGGGGGAATTGGTTGATCCAGCAAGAGAGCGATTGAGAAACGGGCAGGGTCCCATGTCGCGATTGATTTGTACTCCTTCAATTGGAACAATTCATTAAGGGCCAAGTTGAAATTCGAGATGATGTGGGCGAGTTTTTCCGGTTTTGTAGAAGCAACATGATTCAGCAGGTTCAGGCCACTTTTCTGGCGCTTGGCGGTCAAAATTTCTTGACTAGATGGCGATGTACGCTTACGCGGGGGATCGGCTGAAAGCACATCACTAGATATTGTTTTGCGGGTGGATCTGCGGATCGGTCGGCCACTCATTGGTAGTTGTGAGCGCGGTTATATGGGAAAACGAGATCCTACCCACAAATATCCAGAAAGCAATGGGCTCGATGCGTGACAAGATGAGGTTTCTTAGGTGAACATCTGCCTGTTTTTCTTCAGTTTTTGATGGACAAGAAATTCCTTAAAGTATATGCAGGACGGGCGACGGGGCCGCAAGAGCGTTCTTTATCACAAAGCTTGATACGCGTCTTGACGCGAACGCCGCTTTTTTACCGGAGGAATACCCTACATCATAAGACTCGATCCATGACTCGACGCTGATACAGTTTTTTTACCAGAGCAATTCACTATACATTAACAAATCGTGCATTCTCTTCCAAGTAAGCCCTCTGCTGTTCTTGGGCAATGGGATTTGCGGGCAAAATACCATTTTCATCAGCAGTGTGGTCTGGTGAAACGCGATAGAAAACATCGTCACTAGGTTTGCCTGAGCCCAACTCCTTGGCCAAACCACCGTACGGGTACGACCTGGGCATGGCAGGTTTTTCCGGGTTCAATTGAAAGTAGGCGACAGCGGATGTAATCCCAATAAAGAGCCCGAAAAAGATGGCATTGTGCTTCAAAGCGGTGGAGATGCTTACAGAGTCATAGCGATCGGGCGACCACATATCGTAGAGATCAACGTCAAAGTTTATGGGGTCGTTGAAGTTACGTCTATTTTGTTGGTCATCGTACTTTGCGTATGGGTCTCGGTCAAAGGCGTAGACCGGGGCAGGATTAGGGTAATCGCCCATTTCCGGACGAGCCGGGTCAGTCAAGGTGATGACCTTGCCGGTCGTCTGGTCGGTGATAGTATTATGAGTAGTTAATGTGCGAAGTAGGCATTTCAGCGGTTGCCTCAAGGACCGAGTGGGCGTCAAGAGAGTACGCAACATGGTCAATAATCTGGCCAATGGTTGGAGGTAATTTCCTTCAAACACTACTGATACAATTATATAATACGTATCACGTGATTACGTTGCTCGTGTCTAATAACATGTGGGCTATACCCAAGAAGAACCTTGGTCTTCAATGGTTCATAGTAGCGATGCTGATGTGAGACTCGGGCAGAATTTTCCAGTAACAAGCACATCACTTCTCCTGCGTGTTCCGCAAGTCGCTTCTTAATTGAGGCTCACCGAAGCTCAACGATTTCATGGGAGAGTTCTCGCTGTCGGCGAACTCTTCGAGCCCGCCGTAGCCGTCGTAGCCGTTGCTGATGAGCTGTGAGACGGGTCCGATGGCAAGCATGATAGGTATGACTGCGAAAAGCACCAGAATGTTGTGGTAATTCCAGTATTCATGGATGGGAGGGGGATTCATGTCGAAGCCATGAGCATTTGAGAACGCAGTGCTGCTTTGCGCTCGTCGGAATACTGTGGAACGTAGGGGTCTGGCTATCCGTGAGATCATGCTTTGACTGTGATGGTTTACCATTTGCCGTTGCGAGACTAATCGTGAAATTCAGACACCAGAACGTTCTGCTCATGCACGACCTGTTATGTGCAGGTCTGGTGGACTCCTTAAAAAATACATCATGGATCTTCACATCCTACTGATCCGTCTAAGCGGTTAGACTGTGTATGACCGATGCCTGTAGCTACCTTCCACATCCTGACCAAACAGCCCTGGTGCTGTAAAAAGCGTCACCTAATAAACAGATGATAACTGAGGCTTATCTGCACTACACTATTACTGCAGATCTTGACGCGGAAAAATAGTTTCTACAGTCACCATCTCAAATGTCGTTCAGCAGACCAGATTTCAACTATAGGTCGCGCCCAGCTGCAGGCTCGGCTTATGGCACTTTTGAAAATAAGCGAAAGCACTCTGAAAATCTCAATGACCAGAACCACCAATTCGCCCCGCAAAGTTCCGATGCCTTTTCCCGTCCAAATAGTTCCCAGTACCGCCAGAACCGCCAGTCAAACTATCCCAGGTCAACACAATCTCGCGAAAACCAGCTCTGGATGGGCGATTTGGACCCGGCTTGGACAGAGTCCACTATCCTTTCAATTTGGTCTTCGTGCGGCGAGAAACCTGTTTCCATCACCTTGATCCCTGACCGCACAAACCTGGGCCGCGGGCCTTACTGCTTTGTGGCGTTTGCCGACGCGGCCTCCGCAGAACTGGCTCTCGAAAAGAACGCAACTCCTATCCCCGGCACAAACAAAACCTTCAAGCTCAATTGGTCGTCTGGGCTGGGCCGCCTTGGTGGTAACTCAAACTACAATCTGGGCAATCCGTCGGGAACCAATAATACCAATAACAATAACAACTTCTCCTTATTTGTGGGTGATATTGCCCTGGACGTGACCGAGGAAATGTTACTGGCCGAATTCAAAAAGTATTTCCCCACCGAAATAAGCCTGGTGAAGATTATGATGGACACTGTCACCAGACAGCCTAAAGGGTTCGGATTCGTAAGATTCACCAGTATGGACGCACAGCATCGCGCACTAAAGGAAATGAACGGCGCCAAAGTAGGCTCGAGAAATATTCGGGTGGGGCTTGCTGCCGGGAGCAGCCACGCGACGCCTACCACTAGTACACATGCGCCGAGCAGCGATCAGGTATTGCCGTCTAAATCCCATATAACACTCATTCAGCCGCAACCGAAATTGGCGCCACACACTGACCCCTGGAACTGCGAGATTCTGGTTTCCGGACTTGCACCCCACATTTCTCTGGCCCAGGTATTATCCATGTTTATTGGGTTCGGTGATATTATCGATTGGCAATTTTGCCATGAATCAGGTACCGCCAGAATTAAGTATTGTTTCCGACACTCAGCCGAAACCGCAATGATTTACATGCATGGGTCCAACTATGGCAGGTGCCAATTGCGAGTGAAATGGGCCGGTACCGGAAGTAGCACTGTCTCTGCAAAACCGCTTCTGTTCCCCGTGTATGGACAGTCTCCGTTCCCTGTTGCGTGGAACAGTATGCAAGATCATCAGGTGAAGATGTATGAGCCCAGTGAGCGGTGTTTGGCCGCGACGATTGACGAGCGGGTCGCCGAGTGGAGATTTAATCGCGAAAAGGTTCTATGCGAGTTCTGAACTGCATGCTGTGTGATTTTTGTGCACATCGCAGTTCCACTTCTCGCTTTGCAAGTCGCTTACCTCCACTTCACTTTGCAAGTCACTACTTCCTTCTTCACCATGCGAGTCACTCTTTCCATTTCCATTCATCAAGTGATCGTTCTCAAGCAAGCCAGGACACGAAGCTTGCAATTTTTGTTTTGATGTATATTTCTCGCCACAAAAGTAGCAATAATTGTGGGTTTCTGTCAAATAAGATAGTAAGAGAACTAGCGTATCTTCTTCATCTATTGCGGAAGTCTCGTTTACTACCGTGCCGCTCAGATCTGTTAATTCGGCAACTGACCTCCATAGTGGGTTCACCTCTGGTTGCGTAAGAGTGCCCCGTTCCACAGCGTCCGCTTCACCGCTCATTTGATAACAGATACGCTTTAGTTTTTTAAGATGCCGTCTAATGTTTGACGATTGATAGTTGATTGACTTGCGATTGACGTAGGCGGATGTAGATTCAGGTAGTGAGCTGCTGAATTTTGAAGAAAGGTGGGTGCGGATTCCCAGTTTATCCCTTTTAATAGTGATGGGAATCGGCATACTAGTAGAGGCTGAGGCAACAAAGCCCATGCGTTCCATGATTTTTTGGCCGATAGATTGGCCGTTCAAGATTGATGTTGACAAGTCAGCCTTAATATCGTGTGGAGGCGACAAAACCTCCAGGGGTAGGGCATACATCAAGTAGTCACCGTGATCCTGTGGTGGTGACACCTCTGGCGGGTTAAGTTTTACCGCGCGATGATTTGCTTTCAGTTTCTTGAGTCGTGGAAGTGGTAGTTTACTACGTCCGTCCGTATTGTCCAGCAGCGATGAACCATCTTCAAACACATTAAAGTCTCTCTTTACCATGGAATGTGCTTCTCGGAGGGTGGAAAAAATAGTTGCACTTAACCTTCACGAATTACTCACCTTCAAGATTAACCAGCATCAAACACTATTTGCCTGAGGCACTTCAACTCTATTCAATCAAGGCGCTAACAGAACACTACCCACCCGAACACCAATCCAACACTATTTACGTGAGAATGCTAAATCGTAAAAAAATGGACTTGACAGCGGGCGCGGCAACAGGTCTGCTGGATCTCATATCGCGTATCAGTTCGTCTCAGAAATTGGACTCTTTGAGCTCGCATAATACCCCGGTATGGTCCGATCCCACTACTCCCTTTATCAAGTTGCCGTCTCCGTCTCCTAGTGTAATGCCAGTGGCCGATCCCGATCCCGTCGAAATAAGTATCCACTCGCTCGTGTCTCAGCTCGAGCTGGATCTTAATTACCTATCCCAGCAAGTTTCGTCATTCCAAGAAGACAAACTTTTGAAAACTGTGACCCGAATAGTCTCAACAAACAGAGCTCTCGGCATAAAGACTCGAGATCTCGCGAATTATGCACAACTCGGGTCGAAGATGGCTTCCTTGCAATCGGAAAGCAACGAACTCGATGTTCAGTTGAAGGATATTCTTCGTAAGCTTGTCTCGTATCGCTCAGAGCTTAATGCGTTACCGAAGCTCAGCAGCTTCGCGCGACAAACTGATACTAACGCAGGACTAGACGTTAATGATGCCCTCCAATACGCTCTGAAGTTGGCAAAGTTTACTAAAGCGCCTGCTTCCATGGCCAATTCTCACCACCAATTACACCCCAATAACTTTGTGTGGCCCGCGGAAGATGCGTTGCGCCGCGGAATGCTCGCGGCAAGTTCGCTCAAGCCTGATGAGATTATTATGGCCGAGATAGGGGGTGATATGGCCGCAATAAAGTCTCTAGATAGCAAATCAGACCCTGTTGATTTGGTTAGTAATACCGTCGAAGTCAGTGCCACTACCGAACTACGCCGAGAATCTGCGCCCGCTGAGCCTCAACAAGCACTCGACTTGGACTTGTTCGATGAAGATGAATTTTCTGATTAGAATGCTTCCCAGAGACAACTGATTAGAAAGCTTCTTCAAATAATGCTGATTGCAGGCATCTCATACACCACTAATTAGAAACTTCCTAGAAGATGCTGCGTGCAAACATCTCGGAGATTACTGATTATGAAGTTTTTTAGAAGAATGATGATAAAGGGCATCTCAGAGATTACTGATTAGAAAGCTCTTCAAGAGAATATTGCTCAGTAGTTATACGACTGACTGTTCCCGCAGTGTAACAGATTAAGAGTCAAATACTCTACAAATTGAGCTGACTGAAAAAGCGGGGCGAACCTGTCACGCCGGGGTTGATGATATATTTATTGACCCGTGCCTTGTATCAGAATCCTCTATATGACAATACACCAAACAATAAGGATTCCAAGTTTGCAATCATCGACATCCCTTCTCCCCTGAGAATATGCTTACCCGAGACCTTGACGTAGTACTCATTGATAGCCCGCTCACAACCTGAACTGCCTCTAGCCAGCAGCAAAGTCCGCCTTGCGTCAATGCCCGCTAACTGCGCCTTGATACGTGGCTGATATCTGGCCACCATGTCTCGTATGCCAGTAAATCTACCTGCCAGAAGTCTCCTATTCACCAGTCTGGAAGTGATGCTACGGCTTGCAGTAATTATCTCCTTGCAAATTCTCTTCTGAGACTTTTCGTTTCCAAAAATGGCTGACCATTTGCCATTGTGGTTTTCGCTATTAGCACTGACATCCTGCAGAAGCGCCAGAGCAATGACGTCACTCACAGCGAGAGCCTTGCCGACTGCACCACATTCGAGTCTGGCAGACTCACTATGGCCAAACCGCTCAGATGATTCCTTAGGCGAGCTGCATGGTGTCACAATACCATTGATGTCTTGTATAAGAACCCAGTCGCCATGTTCCCCTGCATGTTGAGCACTCCTCCTAATAGCGTCCCGTTGGTTTTCAAAGACGTCGTCTTTAGGAATCAAGTTACCAGCCAACATAACATCATACAATTCTGATATGTCATCGACACTGATTCTGATGACTACTTGTGTCAAAACATCAGACAAGTAATCAATGATCATCCTGTCTTCACCATTGATTTCCATTACGTTGACCTCAAAGTCCTTGACAGGTAGGGCACCATTTTCGGAGCCCACCCACATGCACCATGCTCTCACCACAATTCTCACGATTAGTTCTGCCGCAATGAAGTTTATTACATCAATAGAGCCTCCTACCACAGGTGCATCTTCGTTGTTCCTCTGGATTAACGCGAGCAATTTAGCCGCGAGATCAGGGAACCCTAACTCGATCAATCCCCGATATTCACCAGAACGCTTTATGGCTCGATCAGACCCATGTGGGAAGCCAATGGTCAGTAGGAGCGTTCTCACAGTCACGCCTAAACCCATGCCGAGTGTAGAGCTGTGGCTTCCCGGCTGCGAACTTGTCACAGTTTTGCCTGTCATACAGTGGTCCCTGCTGCTACCTTCCTCGGCAGAAATTCCGGCCCTTGGTGGGTTCTTGCTTTTGAGTTTCATATTACCCTGGACTTCAACCTCGTCGCATGATGCATTATAGGGCGGTGGCGGCGACAGCGGGCGTACTTTCCCTACTCCAGTCGACAAAGCTCGGTCGTCCTC
>JAKTSS010000224.1:0-20001 GCA_030580355.1 Debaryomycetaceae sp. yHKB357 | reverse complement strand
CGACTTCACTGTCGGCCCTGGGTCAGGGTCAGGCCCAGAGTCAAGCCCAGTCAACCTCAGGCGATCAGGTCACGGTAAATGCCCAGGGCGCAAACGCCCCCGTCACGCCGGCCGCCGCCGTGGCAATGGCCGCCCTGGGCGGTACCACCTCGGGCCTCGGCGAATTGCCCCTGGGCTGGGAGCAGCGCTTCACCAATGAGGGAAGACCCTATTTCGTCGACAACAATACCCGCACCACGACCTGGGTAGACCCGCGCCGCCAGCAGTACATTCGCACCTTTGGGCCCAACACCACCATTCAGCAGCAGCCCGTGAGCCAGTTGGGGCCCTTGCCCCTGGGCTGGGAAATGCGCTTGACAAACACTGCCCGCGTCTACTTTGTCGACCACAACACCAAGACCACCACCTGGGACGACCCCCGCTTGCCCCTGTCCCTCGACCAGAACGTGCCGCAGTATAAGCGCGATTTCAGACGTAAAGTCATCTACTTTAGGTCCCAGCCCGCGTTGCGCATCTTGCCCGGCCAGTGCCACATCAAGGTCCGCCGCAACCACATCTTTGAAGACTCGTACCAGGAAATCATGCGCCAGACCCCGGAGGATCTCAAGAAGCGCTTGATGATAAAGTTCGACGGCGAGGAAGGCTTGGACTATGGCGGAGTCTCGCGCGAATTCTTTTTCTTGCTATCCCACGACATGTTCAACCCCTTCTACTGCCTCTTTGAGTACTCGTCCCACGACAACTATACCTTGCAAATCAACCCCAATCTGGGCATCAACCCGGAACACTTGCTGTATTTCAAGTTCATTGGCCGCGTCGTGGGCTTGGGCGTCTTCCACCGCCGCTTCCTCGACGCCTTCTTTGTCGGCGCCTTGTACAAGATGATGTTGCACAAAAAGGTCGTGTTGCAGGACATGGAGGGCGTTGACGCCGAGTTTTACCGCTCCCTCAAGTGGATATGCGACAATGACATCACCAACGTCTTGGAGTTGACTTTCTCGGCAGAGGACGAGCAGTTTGGCCTGGTCGTCGAGGTCGATCTCAAACCGGATGGCCGCAACATTGACGTTACCGAGGAGAACAAGCTCGAGTATGTGGAATTGGTCTCGGAATGGAAAATCTCAAAGCGTGTCGAGGAGCAGTTTAGGGCCTTTATCGATGGCTTCAACGAGCTCATCCCGCAAGAGCTCGTCAATGTGTTTGACGAGCGCGAGCTAGAACTCTTGATTGGCGGGTTGGCCGATATCGACGTGGACGACTGGAAACGACATACCGATTACCGCGGCTTCTCGGAGAACGACCAGGTGGTGCAGTGGTTCTGGCGGTGCGTCAAGGAGTGGGACTCGGAGCAGAAGGCCCGCTTGTTGCAGTTTACCACGGGCACGTCGCGCATCCCCGTCAATGGCTTTAAAGATTTACAGGGGTCCGACGGGCCCCGCCGCTTCACCATTGAAAAGGCGGGCGAGGCAAACCAGTTGCCCAAATCGCATACCTGCTTCAACCGCGTTGACTTGCCGCCGTACAAGGACTATGAGAGCTTGAAGCAAAAGTTGACGTTGGCGGTGGAAGAAACGGTCGGGTTCGGCCAAGAGTAGACGCGTCGTCTCTGGGATCGTGGACAGCGGAGAACATCTCGGGAGAAATGGTGCTGGCCTGCCTTTTCTCCATCTGTCTCATCGTCTTTGCTCCCCCTAACTATCAACTATCCACCTACCACAATTTATCCACCACTCAAGTCCCCCCACCAGGTGAATTTCAAACCATCACCTCACCCTGCACACCGCTCTCTCTTTTTTTTCTTGTCTTGTTGCCTCCTCTCCATCGTGGGCCTTGATGCATCACAGGTATTTGGCCACATGGTTATTTAAGCTTAGTATTTTTTAGGCTCGTTTAATGCCGCGTCCAGCGATCTAGAATAAATGGTATGCGTAGACAATGCGGGTGTAATCTGAACGCTTCACATGGGGTTGTGCGAGGTTCGAGTTGTTGGGACTTGCAAATGGACATTTCCGCTTTAGGCAATCGAGAATGTCACGGTCACTGCGCGTTGAAGCGGGGTACTGCTCCCTACAGGATTCGGTCCCCGCGATGAAAAAGGCCATTACGCGCCACCGCAGCGAAACAAGAGTACGTTGGCCGCGCCTTTACAGAAAATGCCCGATCTATTTGAAAACCTTTTGAACAAGTATAAACATTACTATGGGATCCACCATTACGACGGCGCCTCGCAGGTCAATACGGCCCGGACCAATTTTGGCGTAGTGGGTGGGCACGTACAGGACCGCAATCATTCGCCAGCGCACGAAGCAACGATCAGCTCCCACGGCCGGATGGGCAGTGTAGGGCTGCAAGATTCCATGAACGATGATGCACATACTCGTTCGCGGAATAGCAGTATAGTCTCTGCAGATTCTGAATAGAAGGTGGTAAGGTTTGCAGTAGGGAAAGTAGGTGTGCAGAGTATAGTAAAATAAAGAGTACGCTCTATTTTGCTGTAGCGTACAAGCATTGCAAGGTGGTTATGCCGGGTCCCAAGGCAGTGGCATGCTTGCGTAGCAGAAGGTACTGATGGTGATGTGAATTGGAAAGTGAGCTAGGTAGCGACTGCAAGTGACGGCGGTCACTGTACACCAAGGATTCACAGGCATTTGCTGTCAGTGAGGTCTTCTCAGCTGGCAGTCTCTGTGGGCCAGGCAATCACAAGATGACTGAACCTCTTGAAAGATCTCATGAACGAATCCAAGATCTCCAAAGTAAGCATTGGCTGATTCTAGTGCCGATAATGACAGCGGCCTCTATGAGACCCCACCTTGACTCAGTGATCATCTGCAACAATGCTTAAATTTCACTGGCTTTGAAATCAGCATCAGCCACATCATAAGCAACAAGACACACGGCCCGAGACCCCACCTTGACGCAATGATCATCTGTAGCGATGCTTGAATTAGCTTTGAAGATTGGCCACTTTATATGCAGCAACACACGCGGCGCCACCAGGCTAGGCGCCCGCGGTTCAGACCGGCTGAAGCGGCGGACGCGGCGTCCATTTGCGGGGGTGTCGCGGGGACAGGACCCCGGTGCGGGCTGTTTGAGCCATAGGTCACCAGCAGCAGGCGGTACTGGCGGTGCGCGCCAACATCGGCACTGTCCTTGGCAAGGAGCGGGGTATATGAGTTCTTGTCGGAGCGGGTATAGGCGGCCAAGGAAGAGTCCGGGATACGCGTGCGGTTGTGGGCGCGATGCGGGAGGACGGTGTTGCCGCGCTTGTTGATGGGCGACACTTGCGGCAGCAAGCTTGGCGGCGCGAGCTGGTTGTGCGCCGGCTGGAGATGGTTGTTGTTTGCCGGCAGGTTGTGGGCCGGCAGGCCGTACCCATGGAGGTTGACCTTTTTGTTGAGATTGCTGTCCCAACCTTTGCCGCCATTCAAGTTGAGCCAGTCATAGTGGTCGTCGTAGGATTGGTTGATGTCGCGCATCGCCAGGTCCATCAAGCGGTACAAGTACTGGTAGTCCGGGCACTCGTCGAACTTGAGGTTGCGGACATAGGTCATGTACTGCGCGAACTGGACGGGGCAGCCGCGACAGAGGTCCGCGACGCTAGTGTTTTGCTTCTTGAGGCCGATCTTTTCATACTTTTGCTTGTTGGTCGGGGCCTTGAGCCCCTGCCACGGCAAGGAGCCGCGGAGAAAGTAGAGGAACACGTGTCCGAGGGACTCGAGGTCGTCGCGGCGCAGCTGCTCGAGTCCCAAGTGGGTGTTGACCAGCATGTAGCGGGCAGTTCCTGATAAGGCCTTCTTCTCGCGGTAGGCAATGTGCAGGCGGGTGCGCGGGTCGCGGTAGTGTTTTGCCATGCCGAAGTCGACCACAAAGACGGTATTTGCGTCGGCAGTATGGGGCCTGCCAATCAAAAAGTTATCGGGCTTGATATCGCGGTAAATGAGGTGGCGGGAGTGGATCAATTCGACGCGGGCAAGCATCTGGCGAGCAAGCATGATGACGGTTTTCGGGGAGAACTTGCGGGAGCACCAGTCGAACAAGTCCTCCAAGGAGGGGCCCAAGAGGTCAATGACGAGGATGTTGTGGACGCCCTCCTGGCCAAAGTAGTAGGCGTTGGGGATGCCCTGGCACAGGGCGAGGACGCGGTACAGACGGAACTCGTCGCGTAGCTGCGGGGCATCGCACTTGCGGGGCTCGAACTTGATGGCGACGGGGTTGTTTGAGAAGATATCGGTGCCTTCAAAGATGATGCCGAAGGAGCCTTCACCAATCTTGTTACCTAGCTTGTAACGGATTCCGACGATGTTCGAGGACATCGGGAAGTGGTGAAGATGGAGGAAGGGGAGGGAGCAAAGCAGCAGCGGCTAGTAGAGACGTGAGTTTGAGAATTGTAAGGCGGAGTAGTGGCTGAAGTCAAATTAGTGAGGGATTGGTCCTGGATATTTATTTCATCGGAGACATCTTTGAAAAATCTCAAGGTTCGATTAGGTAATCAGGGCGGTTAGAGAGGGAGTGGGGTTTTAATGAGTTGCGGTACGCCAAAGGTACCTATTGTTGACCAGGTCAGAGTGAGTTTTCACAGGTGGATGGAGAGGTACTTTGGGCTCTGATTGGATGAGTAGAGACAAGTGAAAGTCGGTTTCCTAGTAGTTACATAAGCATACTGGGGTGCCTCTAGTGACACTTGCATAGGTGGGTAAGCTTTGGGGTATCGGCGGTAACTTCTAGCGATGTGGCGCGCAACTGTGCCCCGGCCCGCCGCGCCGTCCACGTCTGTGTTATTTTGTGTAACCTTGACGGACTCTACACCGGCGTTACGGTAATTATTATCCCACTGAATACTAGAGCAGCATCGCATTATAGTAAAAAATTACGCGCCCCCACCAATATTATCTCACCGGACTTGTCACAGTGCACAAAATATTCCCTAGACTCCCCCTTCTTCTCCTGCTGCAACCACATTGACAGTGACACTTGTCACTTGGAGGTGTCAATTCGCGCCTGGTTACACCCTTCCTCTCAATATCGGGCGTTCCCTTCTACCTAGTTTCCTCGACACCTACTTTACCGCAATAACACAACTCACCTCCCTCCTAGCACCATCAAAAGCTCAATCTCTTGCTCGAGGCATGCAAGAACCTCTGGCCGAGCCGGCTTACTCTCTCCCTCGGCACTCTCCATTTCGCGCTCGAGACTTGAGGAATACTCCATGTACGTCTCGAGCATCTGCGCCAAGTATGCATTCTCGGGGCCCCTTTTCGCGAGCTGGGCCTGCACTTCGCGATACTTGTGGCGAAATATCTGTGCCTCCACCGTCTTTGCCCTTGCGATTTCCTTCAAGTCTCGCTCGCCGTCCTGGAGCACCATCACCTGGAACTTGAGCTCGGCGTTTTCCGCGGCCAATTCCTCTTCTCTGGTAATTTCAGGGTGCTTCCTTTGTTCATTATGGCTTGTGTGTACGATATTTGAGATGTGGCGACGGGCAATACCTATTTCTGTGTCGATCGCTTTTCGCGTGTGTGGCTGCCCGTAATCGTTCAAGCTCCGCTTGTCTCGGCTATTGTTGTTTACCCCCTTCACAAAGGTATGCGAGTCACCCCGAACCTTTCCTGTCGTGTTGCGCGTTTTGGCCTGACGATGATGTTCAAGACTGTTGCCGATATCGAGGAGTACTCTGGGTTTGGCCGTGGCGACGGGCATTGATGAGATTTCAGAGGCTGCCACTTTGGTATCAATGTATACTGAAAATGGTTTTCCCAAGGATTCGCAGACTGTCGAAAGCAATCCGGGCTTTTCAAAGAGGGTATTTGCAGACGGACAAGAAACCTGGTTTGAAAAGGGGGCACTTTTGATGACTGCCTCTCCAGTGTTTGTGTGGTGCAACACTTGCCGCGACACGCTCATGCATTTAGGTGTTCTAAACCCCGGGCACTCTGCCAGTGCCGCTGTTTGCACGTCTTGCATCTTTTGGAATATGCACGGTCTTGGAGACTGGATATGGGATTCGACACGCGGTGTATGCCCAAGGTTGTGATCCGGGGTCTGCGAGTCAGACGTTTGGCTGAGCAATGGCACACTAGAAACGTGGACAGTATCTTTTTCAAGGGTAGACAAATCTGCCATTATCAAGTGTATACTTTTCTGCGGATGCAGAGAAAGGTGTGGGAACACAAACAGGTACTTTGTTCCCAAGTTATCCCGAGCGATTAGCGCGTTACTGACATTACGGGGAATCACAGAACTGCTGATTTGACATGTATGCACTTCACTGTTGGTTGTGTTCCGGTACAGCGCAAAGAGCGATCTCACCGTCGCTGGCAACATGACTTTGTACAATGCATGAGGAGTGTATGGAATTGTACGCGGAGCAGTACCTCGCAATTCCAGTGGCAGTAGCGCAAGCTCCAAGTCAGTGTTTTGCTCCGTTCCTTGACAGAACGACAGGAATATCGTGCACATCACAATCTTCACGTGGTTCCCCCAACGGTATGCAATGCCTATGCAGATAACGAGGGGCCTAGCAAATGGCCGAGCAAGCCCAGTGAGACGAACAGTAATCCACGACAGAACCACTGGCATCTGTTACTTTGCGCTGGTGGTATAACTTGGGAGTGTGTCGTAGACGCGTGTTGCAGAACAAAATTTTGCAATCTCAGCGGCTAATCAGTAGGAGGAGTGAGAATGGCTGCAAATTCGAGTATATGCAGGATCCCACATCCTGCATAGTGCTGAAACTAATTACATAAGCATTACCCTCATAAGATAAAACGGGCCCGAATTTCGTTCCGCCACTACACATTAATGCTCCAGCCGATGGGACCCAAAAAGGCCAAACGCGGACGTCCCCGGAAGCATCCGATCGTGCCTCCGCCAAGGCCCGAACCGGTTTCCGTTTCCCCCCCGCCGTCTGATGTCGCCGCCGCAGCCGACTCTTTTTCCAGCGATTCAGGCGTGTTTGCCGTAAAGCCCGGCCTGGTGGTGTTTGCCTACCACGGGCCCTTGCTCTACCAGGCAAAAGTCCGCAAGATCTACCATCCAGACACAGAATTGGTCGAAACCGAAACAGTGGCCGAACTGCTCGCGGAAAACCCATTGCTCTCTGCGCTATTCCGCGGTTCCGAGGCATTTTTCATCCACTACAACGGCTGGAACTCAAAGTGGGACGAGTGGGTGGCCCCGGACCGCGTCTTGGAATACAATCAGGATAACAAGTTGAAAAAGCGCGAAATGGACGCGTTGGCACGCCGGAAGCGGAGCCTGGCGCCGGCCGCCACCAATGCCCCGTCCTCCGCCTCCTCCTCCTCTGCCATGCCCACATTACTATCGTCCAATTCATCCTCCGCTTCCTCGTTCACGCAAACACAAGCAAACAATGACGAGCCCCGCAAAAAACGACTAAAGTCGTCGAGCAGCACGCTGGCCGTTGCGCTCAAGATCGACTTTCTGCTAAAGCTCAAGGAATTGCTCGTCAATGACTGGGAAAACGTTACCCGCAACCGCCAGCTTGTGCAATTGCCAGCGTCCGTAAACGTCGAGTGCATTCTCAACGAGTATCGGGCTTATCGCATGAAAGGGTTGACCGATCCGCGCCACCACAGCGTGCTTGACGAAGTCTTGCAGGGGCTCTCGCGCTATTTTGATGAGCTGGCGGCGCTCGTGCTCTTGTACCGCTTTGAAAACCTCCAGTACTTGAACCTTGTCAGGGAGGGACACTTTGGCGGTGCGCACGCGCCCCGCACAGTCTTTGGCTTTGTCCACCTCTTGCGCTTGCTCGTGACTTTGCCCGAGTACATTGGCCAGTCCGCCATGGATCCCGTTAGTGTGCAGGTCCTCATGTCGGAGTTGACGGTGTTGCTCCAGTACTTGCATGTCCAGAGAGATAATTACGCCAACGAGTACGTCAATGCCAGTCCCCAGTACGAGAGCGTTTCGCGACTGTGATGTGTGTGTTTCAAAAGATACCATAAGATACCATCAGTATGTGTTTCAAAAGATACCATCAGTATGTGTGACTTCCCAAAAGATACCATCAGTATGTGTGACTTCCCAAAAGATACCATCAGTATGTGTGACTTCCCAAAGGATACCATCTGTATGTGTGAGTTTTCAAAAGATACCATCAGTATGTGTTTCAAAAGATACCATCAGTATGTGTTTCAAAAGATACCATCAGTATGTGTTTCAAAAGATACCATCAGTATGTGTTTCAAAAGATACCATCAGTATGTGTGAGTCCCAACAAAGACTATCTGATCCCAGGATGTGCGGTTTTTATGATTTTAAACTGACAAAAAAGACCCTACAACCTATACGGGCATGGCCATATACTCGACGTTAACCATGGGGCTATCGTCCTTGCACGAAACGGTCAAGTTCGTCTTCCAATGGCGGTTAGACATTTCCTCCTGCTGCGGGGTGAAGCCGTGGTGCGAGAGATCGGTAAAGTTCCACACCAAGTTGTGGTCGTCCATGGACATGTCGGGCTTGCCCATTTCCATCTTGAAGCCGCAGCACTTTTCCATCTCGGCCATCAAGTGGTTCTGAACATGGTGCAAGAGATCGCGCTTGAACTTTTTCGAGCGAAAGTTCATGGTGGGCTTGATCTTGTCAATGTCATTGTGGCACAGCTTGAGCACGAACGGCGGGTAGTAGGCGACGAGCGCGTGGCAATAGTCGAACTCGTTGTCCTCGGTCTCGTCGCGCAAGAACATTTCGAACGACGCCAAGTCCTCAAACTCGCGACAGGGCGGCGGCGGCAAATCCGCAGCGTCGAGGCACGAGTCGACGGAGCCGATCGACGAAAGACGCTGCTTGGGCGGGGGTCTGAGCTCGCTCAACACGGGACACTCCTGCGTGTCGAATGGTTTACTAGAAGGTTTACTGGCGGGCTTCATTGTCGAGTCACTGCTGGGTGGACTCTGGGGTAATATATATAGCAAGAGAGAAGCGCACTATCGCAGCGTGACGTAAGCAGTCATTCCCCACATTTCGCTGAGCCGATTTTTTTCCGCCATGGTCATCGCCAGCGTGACCCTACTATTAAGGTCCACCGCTGCCCCTACTACCCCGCTACACTGCCACACTGCTACTCCTCACTACACCGCTGCTCCTACTACCCCGCTACTCCTCACTCCACTGCCACACCCCCCCACCCGTGACCCACCGGAATGTTCGGCGTTTACACCGTGCCGCTGGCCGCGGCCACAGACTACGCCGCGCTATCGCCCGACCAGCAGTCCGAGGAAATCGCAAAGCTGGTCGTGGCCTTCATGCACTCGTGCCCCGGGAAGACCGCCATGGCCGGCGCCCTGGGCTTCTTTCTCGGCGGCTTCTTTGGCCTCTTCATGGCCTCTATGGCCTACGACGTTCCCGTGGCTTCCGGCGCCCTGCACATTAGTGAGTTGCCCTTGAAGCAGCAAATGAAGTTGCAGTTTGCCGACATGGGCCGCCGCTCCTACTCGAGCGCAAAGAACTTTGGCTACATCGGCATGGTCTTCTCCGGCGTCGAGTGTGCCATCGAGAGTCTCCGCGCGAAACACGACATCTACAATGGCATGAGTGCCGGCTGCATCACCGGCGCCGGCCTCTCCATCAAAGCCGGTCCTCAGGCGGCGCTTTTCGGCTGCGCCGGCTTTGCGGCGTTTCTGACGGCTGTGGACTTGTACATGAACAGCGACAGCGCTCGCCCGCCCCCTAATGACTATAATGAGTAGGTCCTCCTTGTGTATATATTTGATAGATTTTATGTAATAGAGTCGCAATAACTATCATTGATAACCGATTGGCTATCGCTACACAACATTCGATAATGCCCTACGTTGCAGACCGGCTGCAGGGCTAGGGTGAGATCGGGCTTGGCATCAGCTTCAAGTCACATGTCCTTCGTTACGCTTCAAGTCACATGTCCTTCGTTACGCTTCAAGTCACATGTCCTTCGCTAGGCTTAAGTCACATTTCCTTCGTAGGTCTCTAGAACGGTCCACCGAGGAGCTTCACCAACAAGCTCGACCTTGTATGAAAGAGCGTACGAGCACGCCAAGAACAAGACTATAAATGTTCCAACAGAGAGCCCGAGAATGGCTGTACGGCTCGGATAAGATCTTGCGAAACGCGCATTGACGGTGGGTTGGGGTAGATGTCGTACCAGCTTCTCGCTGGATTTCTTGCTAGTATCTTGAGTAGTACTCGCCCCTTTGCTAGTATCTCGAGTAGTACTCGCCCCTGTGCTAGTATCTTGAGTAGTTTCCGACACTTTAAAGATATCCTCACCAGTATTCGCCATTGTATAGATATCCTCGCCAGTATTCGCCACTTTAAAGATATCCTCACCAGTATTCGCCATTGTATAGATATCCTCACCAGTATTCGCCACTTTATAGATACCTTCACCAGCCTTCTGTTGCAGCTCCCGGCCATGTTCATGGCTTGAAGTCTCAGTATTCGCCACTTTATAGATATCTTCACCAGCCTTCTGCTCCGGATCCCGGCCATGATAATGGCTTGAAGTCTCAGCACTCGATACGTCGCTGAAACACACACTCGAATTCCTATCGTCCAGAAACTCTCCTGCTTGTGCGGTGGAGAAACGCTTCACCAGACTGTCGCTAGCATCGGATCCGTAATCCGCAATAAATTGTTCCGTCGAGCTCACTGCGGACTCTGCAGCTGGCAAGTTTGTCGGTAAACTATACCCCAGCTGCCCGTGCTCATCAAGACTATTGTCTTGTTCTCTTGAATTGCCGCTGGGCAAGTCATTTAGTGTATTTCGGTCGTTTTCTAGCAGTCGCATGAAATCAAAAGAGCGGCTTGACGGGCGCAGGCGTGGATCGTCGGTTGAAGGAGGCATATACCCCCACCGTCTATTCCCAGTCGGTGGCAGATTTGGCGTGGAATCTACCAGGAAAGATACCTTTCGCGTCCCCGTTCTGTGCACCCTTTTCGCGTCACGGTCGGCTTTACTTGCCTCTGGTTGCTGCTCGCTTTCTAGCGGGATGACATCGGTATAATTCCAGCTATTTCCATCTCGCGCCAAGCCCTTTTGGGGCTCAAAGTCCAACAGAAGCGGAGGTTGTGGCTTTTTAATACGGTAGAGGTGATCTGGATCGTCCATATCTGCATAGCTTTCGGCCTGTTTATCTTGAATGGTGGTTCCCTCTTTCTCTCGTATCTCATCAGGTTTGTTGTTGGGTTCCTTGTCCGGCTCCTTCCCAGCCTCCTTGTCAGGCTCTTTCAATTTTACAATTTTTGAACTGAGTGACTCGAGCAACTCGTGGCGATTGGCGTCAAGCATGTGTTTGAGCTCATGGTGTGATACAAAGTGGGGCTTGTCCAAAGTGCTGCGTATCGACGGTGTGCGTGACGAAAGCACTGGTGAGCTGCTGTGAACACGGTGCAAGGTTGAGCGGGACAAGGCGTTAACACGCTCGGTACTAGATTGTTTTTCTTGGCTCTGTTGACGAGCCCTTCTGGCGTCCAAGTACCTATCGGCAAATGTTCTCAATGCGGGAGACGCACACTTGGATTGAACAGTATTCTTGCGGTTACTCAGGAAAAACGCAGGATCAGAGATGCTCCGGGGATTGGCCTGCAGCCGAATCTTATCCAAAGGATTTGAGCGTCGTCTTGGAGCCTCTAGCTGCAGGTTTTGGCGCGACTGAAACTGGCCGCGCTTGAGGTCCTGAAATGCAAGTTTCTTGGCGCCAAAAGCTTTTGGTTGCATCACTGTATTTTGGTTTGAGCGCGATGAGCCCACCCGCTTATTGTTTATTGTCACAAGCGGCACTGGTTCGGACTCTGGCTGTGTTCGTGTGGACGTGGATTGGAGAATTGACCTGCCCGCGCTGCTGCTCCTTCTCAATTCGTCGAGCCATTGTTGTCGAAGCGCGATGATTCTCGGGTTGGGCTGGCGCGCCAGCGGCATTGGCTCTCGGTCAGAGGCAGTATTGTAAGCAGCTTGGAAAGAACTGGTTGCCAGGTCAGGCTGGTGGTGAGGGCGTGGGCGATGAGGTAGGGCAGAGCTCGATGCGGGCGAATGCGATGGACCATCCCGCATTCCGAGCGGACCCGGGCCCGGGGCATCACTCGAAGTGCCCCCGAGTCCCCTGTCCTTCCAGCGCAGCCTATAGTAGGAGGAATACAAGTCATGGGAGGAGGACATGGGTCACAGGGCCATTACACGCCGTAGCAGTATTGTTTAGTTGACAGTTTATATTTTGTTTTTATCCGTTTCTGGAACTTTACCACCGACTTTGAGAAATGAGGCCTTACGCGCGCCAACATGTACGTCAAGCGTCGGCGTTGCGCTTGAGCGGTTACCGGGCCCTTTACGAGCTGAACGCGACATCCTTTTTCTTAAAGTCACTAAGCACGCGCCTGCGAAAGCGCCATCACATGAAGAAAAACTAATTACACTACAATGTGCGGGATCTTGTGCCGTGTTTCGCTGGAAAGGGACCCGACTACCACCTTCGGCACTCGGGATCGGTGGTCACTCTCTGACGCGCAACGCATTCGAGACTTTACCGCCAGCTACGCGTCTCCCGGCGCTCTAACTCCGAGTGACGCCCACAAGTTGCACGTCCAGGACTCTCTCCGTGATCTTTACCATCAGATCTCCCTCTTGAAACGCGACGTCAAGCTTCCAGAACCTACGCGCAATGCGTCGATCGTGGAGAAGCAGGTGGAAATCGAACGCCTCTTGCCCTCTGGCGGACACGGTGAAACGCAGGACGATCTTCCGCATCACTGGTTCAATGACCTTGCGTGTCGTGTGGCCTGTCGAGGCCCCGACTATTTGGGTTACGGCCTGTATAATTTTGGGTCGTCACTTCGCCTCCAGTTGTTCCTGTCAGTCCTCCTGTTGCGACAGCCGTTCACGCCGCAGCCACTCGATGCCGGCCGGTTCACTCTCCAATTCAACGGAGAGATCTATGGTGAGGACGGCCACACGATTGGAAACGATACCCTCCTCGTGAGAAATACCTTCTTGAAGCAATTGGGGCTCTGCAAAAGTGTTTGTGCCGCGTTCCGCGAGACCATCGCCTCCCTCAACGGAGAGTTTGCGCTTGTACTATGTGATCTAGTAGAGCACGATATCCACTTTGCACGCGACCCCATGGGGAAACGACTGCTACTCTATGCATACTCGGCTCAAGGATTGGTGGTTCTGTCGGTAGGACTAGCACCCCCTTCGTCACCGTGGGACTTTAAAGAGTGCGAGAGAATGGTTTACAGGTATTCTGCTGTGGGTAATACCTTATCCCACGTAAATCTTTCACCGTTCCCGAGTCCATCGTCTCACGACCCCAATATTTCGCACCTGAAAGATGAGATTGTCGCGCGGACCCGCGACATGCTCGCGATCGCCGTCCGCGTCCGGCAAAACAATAATGAACCGCTCCATCCTGATTCCAGGGGACCTCGCGTCGCAATCTTATTCTCGGGCGGCTTGGACTGTACCCTCTTGGCAGCCCTATGCTGTGAGAATGCGATTGCGGATGGTGCTTCTCTAATCCTTGACTTGCTCACCGTCGGGTTCGACAATGCCCGCACCCAGACCAAAGCCTCCTCCACGCCCGATCGCAAATTGGCGCGCCGGTCGTGGTTCTACTTGGTGCAAAAGTATAGCCTGCAACAAGTGCGAATCCGTCTCTGCGAGTTTGACGTATCGTACCACGACTGGCTCGCGCATCGGCCGCGCGTGCGGCTGGCAATGTGGCCCTGCGACACCGAGATGGACTTGTCGATTGCCATTGCGTTCTACTTTGCGTCGCAACGGGGCCCAGGCCGCCTCGCGGAGATGAACGGACCCGTACTGAGCCTCTTGACGTTTGACCAATTCAACACGGATCCGCAAGACTACATGACCACTTCCGACTACCATTCTGACGGCAGAGTTCTCATGAGCGGACTAGGCGCCGATGAGTTGTTTGCCGGGTATACGCGGCACGAAGCCAAGTTTTCCAAACTCGGGCCCGGCTCGCCGGACCTGGATGTGCTGCAATGCTACCGCGACCTATGCGGCGAATTGCACCATGACATTACCCGAATCAACACGCGTAATTTGGGTCGAGACGATCGCGTCATTTCCTTGTGGGGGAAAGAGGTGCGGTACCCGTTCCTCGATACACACTTTGTAGAGCATGCCCTACAGGTCCCGGCCAACCTCAAATTCACTTTTTCGTTCCGCACTAGACGCAGCAAGCGCGGGGACCGCATAGAGATGGTGCCGGAACGCAAGCACATTCTCCGGGAAGTCGCCGGGAGAATGGGTCTCGTGTGGGTGCAGCACGAGCCAAAGCGTGCCATCCAGTTTGGTGCAAAACTGGCCAAAATGGAATTGGGACAGAGTAAAGTCAAGGGGAATACGCTTCTATCGTGAACATTGATCTACCAATTAGGTTTACGTGCGGGCCCTTCAACATGAGCATACTACCAATCCCATTCTCAAGAGACTATATCAAGTACAGAGAATACCAAGGTCAAACAGCCCTCACAGTAGGCCTGGGGGTTCTCCATACATTGACCACTGAGAAACGTACTGTGAGCTCGTTCCAAGCCAGGCTCGCTAGCCTACCGAAATACACGTCTTTTCCTTGTTGTATCATCACCGAAATACACGTCTTTTCCTTGTTGTATCATCACCGAAATACACGTCTTTTCCTTGTTATATCATCACCGAAATAGCACGTCTCTTGCTTGTTATCCCGGAATAGCACGTCTCTTGCTTGTTATCTCGAAATAGCACGTCTCTTGCTTGTTATCCCGAAACAGCACGTCTCTTGCTTGTTATCCCGAAACAGCACGTCTCTTGCTTGTTATCCCGAAATAACACGTCTATTCTCTGTTACACCATCCCTTAAACCGTCAATTCATACAAGACAAAAGGCTCATACTCGGTATCTACCAACGCCGCATACTCCTTGAGATTCGGTTTGGAGCCATCGGCATTCACAGACCCATTGCCCAAGTATCCGTATTTCTGGAGCATATCTTTTTTGGCCTTTTGGCACGCCTTGGAATTGTCTCGGTAGCCAAGGACGAAGCAGTCAAACTGCGGCGGGAGGCCGTAGCGGAGCACCAGCTCCACGTACACTCTAATCGTCTTGAGATGCATGTACAAGGTGCAGAGCTCTATGGCGGCGGTACGGGCGAGCCTGATGGTATCGGTGCGCAGCGCCAGTTCCTGGCGGCGCAGTGCGTCGTATTCGTCGCGCATTGCCTGGAGCAGCTCGTCCAGGTACTCAAAGTCTGTTCGGGGACACCACTTATGGTCTCGGCTGGCGGTGACGAACGCGGAGAGGTGCTTCTTGAAGACTGTGACCACGTACAAGGAATACTCCTTGTCCTGTGCGATTTCCTGGGCCAGACGGGGCACCACAAAGGGCAGCACCGTTTCGTACGACTTTACAAAGTCCAGCACGAGCTGGCGCGGGACGGCTACTGCGAGCGACTGCAAGTTGTCGGAGCCCACGACAAAGTCGCGGGGCTTTACGATTTCGTGCAACAGCCTCACCAGCAAGTCGCCGTTTTGCTTGCGGTCCGCGGCAGCAAGCAGGGTTTTGTGCTGCTGGAGCTGCTGGAACTGAGAGCGGAGATCTGCGTCGAGTTGGAGGGCCTCGTCGACAACGGCAGACACGAGGTTGACGAGCGGCTTGTCGAGGTGAAACTTGCCCGAGTTCCAGCGGAACGAGAGAATACAGTCGCACTGGCGGTCTACATACAAGGAGCGCTGGGAAGAGCCCTCTATCTGGTCGAGAACGTCTGTAGCTTTGGCAAGGGCTAGAGCAAGTTGAGAGTCAAACTTTGCCAAGTCGTCGCTCTGCTGCACGAGCGAGTCAAGGGTGCCCAGCTGGAAGTCCGGAAGGTCGAGCCTGGTGAGGAAACTCGAGCCACACGACTCGCCGAGGTAGTCCAGCGCCTTTATGGACTGGGGTAGGGACACTATCAAAAAGTGGTTCGTCATTGACCGGTTTCGACATGTTGCGGTTGAGAATTTACTAATCTCGGAGGTGGTCATTGTATGCAGGTCGGATCAAGCACTAGCGGGGGTATTTGCTTCTTGCGTGGACGCTTTGCGTTGAGGGAAGACGTGGTTTCACCGTTGCGATTGGACTCATGCTGGTGAGACAGATGGATCTTTGAAAAAGTTTGTTGGAGTATTAGATGTCATTGGCTGTGAGTTTTGTGGGTTGCAATTCAGAATGAGAACTCTACTGAAAACTCTACAAACCACACTCAAAAATATCTATTTCAGGGAAGTTTGAACTGCTAGGGATCTCTTTCACGTTGCAATGACAGATTCTACTCATACACGCACTTTTAAAACGCCTAAAACCTGCGGAAGTGAACATTTTACATTTCAATTCAAAGGAATGTTAGAAGACCCTGACCGCAACACTAAAAGTAGACACGATAAGGGGAGCCGGTATGCACAGCATCAAGTACAAATTGCCCTTGTGAATGCTGGCACAGCCCGGAAATGTCCTTGGGCCACCCAACTACCGTACACGCAAACACTCAATCGCTAACATGCGTGGCACCGCGAGAATAGGTAACTGGAATATTCCAAAATCGAATATTCCCAAACACCACGCATTATCGCGATGAGTTGAATGCGAAAAATCCGCGCCTACTGAGCCCTTGCAGTAACTTGTGGCCATGAGCGACCTTTTAAAAGTATGTGGTGTCCGATCACGCAGCAGCACGCGATCCGTACTAACCGTCCAGGAACGTCTCAAGACCCATTCGAACGCCTTCGACGGTCTCTTGTCCCTCATACCTGCCAAATACTATTACGACGATGCGACGCAAGATCAGTGGCAACAGACGAAACGCTCAAAGAAGGAGGCCGCCGCCGTGAAAAGAGCTAAATTGGACCCCGATAATGGCAGCACCGCCATCCACGTGAAAGCCCACCGCGAAGCCACTGCTGTGCCCGTGGTATTACCTGGAGAACGGAACAAGTTCAACAGGAATGCGCCTCCTGCGAGTGACTCTGACGAATCTGAGGGAGACGCATCTGAGAAGGATCAAGTAAATAGCGACGACACAAGTTCCGATCATAGCAGCAACGAATCAGACCCCAGTGACTCTGAATCTGATTCTAGTACCAAAGAAGAGGCATCTGAAACGGCACCGTCACCAGACAATCTCATTCCCCAGACGACTCTACTCAACCACGACGATACTGTATTACCCGAGACTACCGGTGCGCCCAAGCCGCCCATCACCAAGGAGGAAAGAGAGCGCCGCGAGGCGAATCGCAAGCAGTTGCGCGACAAGCTCGCCACGCGCATCCAATTTCTCCGGGAAAAGCGGCATGCGCCGGGGACGGGGCCAACAGCGCCCAAGAGCCGGGACGAGATCTTGGCGGAGCGGACGCGCAAGCAAGAATTGCGTCAGAAACGCAAACTTGCAGAAATGGAGCAGAACCCGAGTGACTTGGAGGACGAAGATAGCGAGGACGACGACGCAGATGAAGAAGATGGTAATGAAGAACAACAGGACAATATACTATTCGGCAACATTGTGTTCCAGGACGGATCGCGACTCACGCTGGACCTCAAAAAGACTAGAGCGTCGTGCGAGACGATAAAGAAGCGGGGCCCCGCGCGGAACGACCTCAAGGCGCACTTGGCCAAGCTCGAGGCCAAGCGCAGGAGACAGGAGGGCAAGGACCCGCTGCAGCAGTCGGCGCAGCAGGAGAAGGATACGTGGCAGCGGCTCCACGCCCAGGCGGAAAACATCAAGATCAAGGACGACGAGAAGCTCTTGAAGCGCGCGATCAAGCGGCAGAACAAGCAGAAACTCAAGAGCGAGGTGGAGTGGCGCGAGCGGAAGCAGGTCGTGAAGGACACGGTGGCCGCGCGCGCGAAGCGGGTGGAGGAGAATCTCAAGGCGCGGCGCGAGAACAAGGGGAAAAAGGGCAAGCACCAGCCGCGTCTCCGCAAATTCACGGGCCAGGTGAACAAGAGCGGGAGCAAGAACGCGACGAGGAAACGAGCCGGGTTCGAGGGCAGCGCCAAGATCAAGAAGAAGCAAAAGTAGGATAGCGCTCCAGGTCCAAGGGGCGCCAAGATCAAGAAGAAGCAAAAGTAGGATAGCGCTCCAGGTCCAAGGGACTCTGCGACAGGGCTTGTACAGGTTAAAACGATAATATCGCTGTATATATATAAAAGATAACGATTACCTAATCAAACTTACCTGCAGTACCAAAGGACACAGCCTCGAGAAAAGGCAAAAGTCACTTGCGGCACCCACTAGTAACCACACCCACCTGCTGTAATGTCCTTTGCAGAAACCGCCAAGTCGTACTTGACGACAATCGATAAGGTATGTTGCGCGTCGTCGCATTCTGTAGCACCGCTCGCTAACACACCCCCCAGAAAAGAGTCACATCCAGCTCTTGACAAAGTTTGAAAAGAGCACTGGCCTCCCGCGCTCCTACGCCGTGGTCGGTGCGGGCACCTTCTACTTTATCGCCATCTTCTTCAACGCCGGCGGGTTCGGCGAGCTCTTGCTGAACCTCGCTGGCTTCGTCGTGCCAGGCTACTACTCGTTGATTGCTCTCAACACCAAGACCTCGACCGACGACACCCAGCTCTTGACCTACTGGGTGGTGTTTGCCTTCTTGAACGTGATTGAGTTCTGGACCAATACCATATTGTACTGGCTTCCCTTTTACTTTTTGATCAAGACCATTTTCTTGCTCTACATTGGCGTCCCGGCGTTCGGGGGCGCCAACATCGTGTTCAACGCGGTCATCCGCCCGCTTTCCCAAAAGTATATCGGCACCAAGGACACTTTTGCGGACAAGGTCGACTCTGTGAGCGAGGGCGTTTCTTCTGCGCTCAACCATTAGCTTTAGTTCTGTGCTACGTACTTGTGAATCGATTCTACTTTGCTGTGTCTGTTTGTTTTGATCGAGTAACACTCGGGTGTCTATTGTTGTGATCGAGTAACACTTGGCTGTATCTTTTTACTCATGATTGTGACGCCGTTTTTCCACATGAGGGCTGTGATTTCCATGATTGTAAAGCCGTTTCTTTCATAAGCTGTATCTGATTATTTGTGTTTGCCGATTGCAAGAGTAGACGTCACCTGACGAAAAGAGGGCTTGTCGAACCACATCTTATGTGGGTCTAGATCTAGAAAATACTGGATTGGCCGCATGTGTGTATGCGAACACCACGGTCATTAACATCGCGGTGGGGGAATTGCATGTGTGCATGGGCATGGGCACGATAAGGCAGTCAGTGTAATCGCATGTGTGCACGGTAAGGAATAGTGGTTAGTGGAATCACCCAGAAGTTACCGTGTATTGGATAGACGCGGAGCGGGGACCAACTGCCGACATCACGCCTGTTACCACGAATGTTGCCACGTCTGTTGCCAGAAATGTTACCACGTCTGTTGCCAGACCTGTTACCACGTCTGTTACCACGTCTGTTGCCAGACCTGTTACCACGTCTGTTACCACGTCTGTTGCCAGACCTGTTGCCACGTCTGTTACCACGTCTGTTACCACGCGTGTTGCCAGACATGTTGCCACGTCTGTTGCCACGTATGTGGACGCGTCTGTTACCAGACATGTTGCCACGCGTGTTACCAATTCTGCTACCAGACCTGTTGCCACGTCCGTAGACGCGTCTGTTACAAGAAATGTTGCCAGACCTGTCACCACGCGTGTTGCCACGCGTGTCACGACACCTGCTACTTCCCTGTATACACAATCCCGTCGTAGGCCACGCCCAACGGGTTGTCCCAGTCGGGCACGCCCAACACTTGGCCGTCGCAGAACAAGGGGACCACGTCGCTGGTGGCGCACGCGACCTGGACCGTGCCGAACTCGAGCAACACGTGGAAGCGGTCGTACTGCTCAAACTCGTGGTCGAAACCGAGGAGGCGCGGGCGGGCGAGCCAGTGCACGGGCCGGGCCGCGACGTCGACCGCGGCGAACGTCGGCTTGATGAGCACCTGGCCGACCTGGCCGGGCGCGAGGGC
>JAKTSS010000223.1:9877-20026 GCA_030580355.1 Debaryomycetaceae sp. yHKB357 | reverse complement strand
CTTCCACAGGATGGATTTCATTTCTCACGGGCGGACTTGTCAAGGTTTCCCGATCCTCAAGAAGCTCTCGAGCGTCGTGGGGCTCCCTTCACTTTTGATGCTTCCGCATTTGTCAAGAAGGTAGCCTCCCTTCATTCTGGCGAAAGAGTGACTGCTCCTTCATTCGATCACGCTTTGAAGGACCCCACTGACAATGGAATCACTATAGGAGAAGAAGTGAGTATAGTCTTGATTGAAGGCAATTACGTATCGCTTTCAGATCCTGTTTGGGACGAGATTGAGTCTTACGTTGACGAGACATGGTTTGTGTCTACGCCTCTCAATATGGTACGCACACGGCTCATCTCTCGACATTTAGCTTCGGGTATTTGTGCTTCGCAACAAGAAGCTGAAGAAAGGGCAGACCGAAACGATCTCATAAATGCCCAATATATCATAAGCCACTCAAAGCCGACCCAAGTATTGATCGTCGAGTCCGGCCGTGACAAGTTCTAGATGAGGTTTCATGCGACAATATCTGGATGCATTTCAATATCGCCTCACAATTTAATTTAACTCAATGTCGAATTGAGGGATAAGCGTCGTCAAGCGTTTTAAGCTTTTCAATTTCCAGGGACGACACAAAAGTTCAAAACCCCCGTCTATTTCATCTCAGAAGGCTCTATTTTACGAGACAATAGTCTATGAAGTAATGTACAGTCATGCCGTGCCTACGTTGTAACGCATCTTGATACCCATTGCAGCAAGCTCCGCATCGAGGTATTTGAGAACAAATGGGATGGCAACAGTGCATGTGTTTTCACCTCCCACGAAACGCGATCCTTGCCCGTCCTCCCACACGCTAGCTTCGTCCGTTTCGGAGCCGACGTGCTGGTCTTTACGGACTGCACAGCGGCGGCATCGGACTTGTGCGGCTGCTCCTATACGCGGCACCGACATTTGGGTCGTCAAAAGCGATCCACACCGCCGGCACATGGTAGTTTGCGTATAGTCCGAGCAATTGAGCAAACGATCCTGCAACAAGAAGGCTGTGCCGTGGCCAATAAGGGCGTCACGCTCCATCTCACCGACACGAATACCTCCCAGCCGCTTACGACCCTTGACGGGTTGCATCGTCAATGAATTTACCGGGCCTGTAGATCGCACTTGGAACTTGTCGTTAACCATATGACGCAAACGCTGGTAATACACCACCCCGATGTAAATATCAACACGCAACTCTTCTCCCGTGGCACCAGAATACATGGGCTCGTTCCCGTGATAGTTGTAGCCCGCTTTTTTCAATTGCTCGCCAAAGTAATCCGCAGGAGTGTCGTCTTCGCTGAAGGTCCATGGAGTAGAGTCCTGCGCAATACCGTGCATGGCACCAGCTTTGCCTGCAAGTGATTCCACAAACATACCAATCGTCATTCGAGAGGGGAAAGCATGCGGGTTGATAATGACATCTGGCAGAATACCCAGCTCGGAAAAGGGCATATCTACCTGCGGCCATTTGCGCAGGCACACACCCTTTTGGCCGTGACGGGAAGAAAACTTATCACCAATTTGCGGTTGACGAGGAATGCGGAACTTGATTGTGAGTTTCTGTGCTTCGTTATCGTCTTCGCCCAAAAGCTTCACTTCCTCGATATACCCCGACTCTGACGAATGAAACGTCTTGACTTTTGTTTTCCCAAGGGTGTCGTCAAAGTACGCCACAATAGGGTCTCCTTCGTTCACCTTGGCGCCGATAAGAGGCAATCCATCGTCATCCAACGTCTCGCGCCATTGCTGAGGCCACTCATCTTCGCCGAAACCAAAGTGTTGCGATATAGGGTCGCCTTTCCGCCTCAGCATAGAAAGGTCGATTTTCTCCACCTTATACACTGTTCCGTAGCCGAACCCCCGCTCATCCGCGCTCTTATTGATGATCATGGCATCATCCATATCATACCCCGTATAAGAGATGACGGCGACCACAGCGTTCATACCATTAGGGAAATTGTCCATTCCGTACTCATCGTACAAGGATGCCTTGACGATGGGGGTTTGTCCCGTTTGCAAACGATACAACTTGTTGTCCAGTCGATGACAAAGAGCGACTCCAGGGGTACCCATGGTTTGCTTACCCATCTGGCACTGGTACATATTACGCGGTGACTGGTTGAAATCCGAAAACGGCGTCAAGTTCGCCAAGATTGATAGAATATTCGTCGGCAGCCATTCAACGTGGCTATGCACATTGTTTTCGATCTCGCTTGGGGTGACAGAGATATTCATGTATACCTGCTCAAAGGGGCCCACAATGTCCTCCTTGGCCAATGGCAAATATTTGACGGTACGCATCATCCGCAGACGACCCCCGAAAATATAGAGACCTGGGTACTGTCCCTTGTTGGACGGCGGCACGAGCCCAATTTCCAAATCGAGAGGTATGTCTTCATCGCCCGATACTTTCCAAAAGCGGAGCGTGTCTGCGACGATTTTGGCATGCTCGTGAGTAGTCCATCCCACAATCTTACCGTCGAGCTGTACACAGCAGACTAGGGGTCCCGCAGCGAAAGCATGACTCGAAGATACACCCAAGCGCGCTAACGCTGGAGCCACTGACGAAACGTTCAGGTCAGCGGTGGCGATCTTGCACTTGTGGGCCAAGTGATTTAACAAACCACAAGGCGATCCATCAGGGGTGTGCACGGGACATAAAAAGCCCCACAGCTCAGGTAACAATTTACGAACTGTAGTGGTCTTGAGCTCTGCAAAGAAAGACCCTCTATGCACCATGCGAAAATGAGAAATGAAGCGATGAAAGTTGATCTTTTCGGCCACGACTGTGTATCCCGAGACTTGCTGCATGTCTAAACCGGACTGAGATACCAAGTTACCTGTCGACAAAAAGTATTGCATTTTCTGGCCTATATTCTCATTGATTTTGAGGAATACGCGGGAAATGTATTTGCGGTCGGAAAAGTTGACGGCAGCTCCGCGGTTAATGTCTGAGGCTATTTGCAATCTAATGTTCTGCAAGTACTCTTCAATCTTTTCCTTAAGAATCATGCCATAGAGGAAGCCACCGAGAAGAACTTCTTGGTGCTGGGTAGCGTCAGGATTGTCAGGGGCGCAATCGCCCGCGACTACCGCGTACAATTTGCGAATCATGAAAAGCAAAAGACGGAACTTGTCGATGTTTTGCGGTAGATGAACGAGAACAATTCGACGCAAAACTAGCTCGCCCACCTCCAAGTCTGATTCGTCTGGCGCAGCACCGAACGCAACGCGGAATTTGTCCCCCAAATATGCTAGGGTTTCCTGTTGGGAGTGGAGGTTGTACTGCTTGAAAGTACGCAATAACAATTCTAAACGGTCGGTCAAGAAAGAGTTTGAGGTTTCGGCGCCAACGATTCCGTCAAAAATTTCGCGGTCATTAGTTTCGGCGAGTGCCCTCAAAATCATGACCACGGGCACCAAGTACTCATTCTTGCGCCACAGGAAGCGGAAAGTCACATTCCCGTCGTTTAAATAATGCAAGACATTTGTCTGGGACGTTTGATCGGGGCGCACACACCGAATTTGAATACCGAATTTAGTGTACGATGCGCCTCTGTTGCCGAACGACGGGCGAATGAGCGCCATGGGATGGTTGCGGCGCTGCACAATCAACATTCGGATGATTTTCTCGATACCATTAACAATGAAATAACCACCGGCCTCGTCTGACTCTTCCTTTGCGTTCACCAAACGGGCCGGCAGCATGCCCTCGAGGTGACAACGATTTGAGCGGAGCATGACGGGAACTTGACCGGCCTCACGGATTTCAGACACCTCTTCGCCATCATTCACTCGCCACAGCACTTTGAGAATAAGTCGGGAGCGGTACGAAGTCATACGCTCGCGGCATTCTGAGGGGAAAGTTTTGCGATTGAGCGAGAGTTTATCGTTCGGACCCACTGCCGGTTTTGCCAACAGAGCCTGTTCCACGCGAATCGAAAGCTTGTTGCCCAACCGATCGGTAGAAGTGGAATCGAAAATGGATTTGGTGCCGATATCAGCTACCGCGGCTGCCAAAAGACCGCCGTTTGGGCCCTCTGAAAGGGCATTAAAGGACCCAATGTGGGGCGCAACTGCATCAGCTAGAAGCGGATATGCCGATTTATCTGTGGGTGGATTCTGGAATCGATTTTGAAGCTCGACCGTGCGGAACTGAGCCCCCATCCTAGATGTTGTTGCAAACTAAGGAATAGGAGACCGCGGAGGCAATATGAAAATTTCAAGAGCGATGACATCACGTGAATTGTGCATGACTAAGCAGATGCGGCATCTCATCTCATCTCGATACGTCCTGCAGATAAACTATCTACTCCCGGCTAACCGCGACCAGTCACCAACGTAGCACCGCGATGGCCAACTCCAGATTTGAATATGTCAAGGAGTTTGAGAGAGAAAACTATCTACTCCCGAGGACATACATTGTTATTCGGGTCGACGGCAAAGGATTCCACAAGTTCAGCGAGGAGTACGAGTTTGCCAAGCCTAATGATATGGGGGCGTTGAACGTTATGAACCAGGCTGCACATGCCATTGTGAGCGCATATTCAGATATACTACTTGCGTACGGAGACCTGGACGAGTATTCGTTCTTGCTCCGCAAGCAGTGTGCATTATACGAGCGTCGCGAAATGAAATTGACGACCATGTTTTCCTCCCTAATGCTGGCGAACTATATGTACTTTTGGAACCAAGCGTTCCCTGAAAAGCCTATACGGCCGCATCGCCTACCGGTGTTCGACGCACGCGCCGTGGTGTATCCTGACTTTGAGGTGGTGCGTGACTACTTTGCATGGCGCCAAGTCGACTGTCACATAAACAATCTCTACAACACGACTTTCTGGGCCTTGGTCCAGCAGGGAGGCTTGACGCCCAAAGACGCCGAGGCCAGGCTAATGGGTACTGTGGCCGCAGATAAGAACGAAATTCTTTTCTCACAGTTTGGCGTGAACTACAATAATGAGCCAGATATATTCAAGAGGGGGACCATACTAGTTCGCGAATACCCAGAGACGCATGCCACGGGGACTGAAACAGAATTGAGCAAGCGGCAGCAGCAACGAGCGCAGCGTAAGCGCATGAAGGCGAACATTGGCACTTACCACGTTGATTTAACGCGTGATGAATCTTTCTGGAGTATGCGGCCTTATTTGAAGGACACTTGAGTCAGCCATCAAAAAAAGTCATCTTTCTCGGAAAAAGCCAAAGCTAAAGTTTTCTCGTGAAAACGGAATTGCCGAAAGGTAAATACTGAGACAAGCACTTGTTTCTGCGATCTTCCTCGCAGGTTGCTGTCTAAGGCTTAAATCGCCGCATCGTGGCTCGCAAAGGCAGCGGTACACCATTTTCATTCAATCTATAAAGATAAAGGGTATACAGGGCGGAAATACAGACGGTGTATGTATGAGCGCGGTTCGAGACTGACACGACAGTGGTGTGTCACATGCATGGTCACATTGTGGCCGAATCGTGTGCCTATCGATGCTCAAATGAACAAGGCGTCGCCTTCATGTGGGTGCATTCCTGAATGCGAGTTGAGGAACGAGAAGCTGCAATCGTGGGCCGAACCAAAAAGACTCGAGAGTGCACGGGGAGGAGGAGTGTTTGCAGTGAACGGGTCCTGGACACCGCAGCTCTCCAGAAAGACCCCCGAACCAGCGGAGGCGCTTGAGAAGCAATAGTTTGCGACAATGTCCGAGTAGGAGAGCCTTCCCGTCAAGGGCGACTCGGCGTGGCCAGACACCGGACTAGTTGCAGTCTTTGAAAGTGCAGGGACGTGCGTGCAGTATCTCAAATCGTTAGCCGAAAACGAGGATTTCATATAGGGTCTAGTGGGCAAGGGCTGAGACGATAAGGAACTTTGCTTATGCTTTTGTGTGGAAAGCGGTGGTGGTGCGGGGTCTGAAACTGTACGAGATTTTGCGCAGTCGTTCAGCAGCGAACTGGTCAAGGTGATTTGGAAATTGCGGCCGCGGTTATTGTCCCAGTACTCTGCGCCGGCAGTCAAGTATTGAACACACATGTCGATGGAAAGGGCCGTTTTTTCGGCGTCGTGGTCCACGAATTGTGATAGGGGGAGTGTGAAGCGGAAAATATCGTACGATGGATCGTATGCGCGGACAAACGCCACACTGGAGATCATTATACTGCTCCTCCATGAATCTGTGGAGAACTTGATGCGCAAGGTCTTTTCATAGGCGAGATTGGCGCAGCGGATGTATCCGTATAGCATTGGTTTCAGCAGACATGACGACAAGTGGAGAGAATAAGCGCTGACGGTCTGGTCACGAGGCTGCTCGGGGACATTATGGGAATTGATGGTGGTCGATACACGCGTCGATCCGGGCGGCGAGCAATCCGGCGAGTCAAAGAACGACAGAGGCGCATAAGGCTCGTTTTCTTTCAAGGGAGTATAGGATTCCACGTCAAAGGCATAGCGAGAACGACCGGGGCAGGCTGTTTCATGGAGTGACAAAGACCGTGGACACGAGCTTGAAATCGGCGATGAGTCGGAACCCGAGGATGAGAGGGAAACGGGCGATTGGGCCTCGTCAAAAGTACAGGTTTCCGTCAAGGGTAAACGGAATCGGACCAGTTTCGGGGAGCAGGCTGCGGAGGAAGTTGAAGGGCGGAGTAGATGGTCCTTCACGGGGGTGTATACTGCGAGATGCGACAGGCTGGAGCAGCGCAAGATGCCTCTTGGAGGGTGGAAGATGGATGGCACTGGCGACAATGCTAGAGCGGTCTCGGAAGACATGCGTCGCAAGGGGTAGTGCTAGGAACCAAACTGCGGAATGGTTGCGGGCTCCACGCAATTTATAAACGCGCGCATAGCAGAACGAGTTTTTCCACGACAGGGAAACACGCCACATTGGCGGTTATTTTCGCGGCAACGGAAGTGCAAAATAGGACGCATGGTGGCTGTTGCAATACGATAAGGGCTGAGGGGTCAATGGCACCGCTGCATGACGCGGGGAACACCCACCAAAAAGCCCCACAAGAGAACCCCGCAAAATGTGTTGGGTGACGGCACGATTTCAGAGCTGATCACGCCGCAAAGCCGATGGATCACCAGTTTTGCGCTGGCGATAGGGCCAGACTTGCTTGTGGTTGCACCAGATTGCATGACAACCACAAAAGAGCTGAAAATAACCCACACTTGAAATCTGTTCAGTGGTAACCACGCCGTCTACTCACACCATCCACTCACCATCTCCCACACTCGTCACTCTTATCGTACCATCAGCAAGTGGTAGTGGCACATGGACACAGGAGTAGATAACTAGCACAATGAAGCATGCTCAGGTCGAGCGATAACAACAGTGGTCACGCCATTCAGGCATACAGTGGTAATTACGAGAATACAAAACTCAAATCCCGGGTTGCCGCCACATTAGTTCGCTCACAACATTCTAAGCTACCCGGCATACCGATGTCAGGTTACGGACAAATTATTTAGGACCAACAGTGGTCGTGGTGGGAAAACTCTCATGTGTTGGATCACAGGATAATCTCATTTGGAGTCTAGGCCAAGCTCAAACGTTGAGTATGGGCCTGTCACATGCAGACACGAAAAGGGAGGAAATCTAGATTTCTCTGGTATCAATGACTTTGCGGCTTTTCTTTTGCCGTGCAGTGTTTCATCTGTTTTCACACGCCACGCCCCTATTTCACCATCACAACCGTCTAGTTCTTGCAGTTAGTAGATGACTCATTCCCTCATTTTCAAATGTGATGCCACACTTCTCTCACATGAGATCAACAGCATGCATCGGTGACCCGTCGCCTAAAATCATTGTAGACGTGTAGTCTGTTGCGACCCCTTGATCCTCACTTTTTGTGTGAGTCCTCCTTCAAGGTAACAATCTGGTTCAACACAAGCCGGCTGCTGCTACTATCGCTGTCCATGCAAAAGTAGCCCACCCGCAACGCCTGGAACCGTACCGTTTCAGGCCCGCCCTTTTCCGCCACATTGAACGCGCTGTGGGGGATCTGCACGTTCATGGGCAGCTTTTCCTTGATTTCACGGAAATTGTGCTCGATCCGCGCGCCCGTCAAGACCCGCTCAGAGTCAGGGTTGATGTCGGCCAAAAAGTCGGAGCACGCTGCCGGGTTCTCGCTCTTGAAGAGCGGGTTGTACTGCCGCACCTCTGCGACGGCCATGCTGTTTTCCGGTACCCACTGTATAAACGTTTTCGGTTTCGTAGTGCATTTGCCATACTCGACGTGAATGCACAGCACTAATCCTGTGGCGGCGTCGGTGTCGTGTGACTTGTAGCTGATGCTCTGCGGGACGCGCATCAAGCCCACCGCCTGGCCCGGCGCCAAGCGGAAGTACTCGGCAGATATTTCGCCCGCGCAAAAGTCCAGACGGTCAATGTAGAAGGTTCGGGTCAACGTCACCTTGCGGGACCCAAACTGCGCCGCCGCTGCCGCGTCGCCGGGCTTGTAGGGGATATCGAGCTCCATGGCAAAGTCCAGAGGCACGTTATCGATTATAACCTGCACAGGATCCAACACCATCATGAGACGGGGCGTGGTATGGTCCAAGTAGTTGCGCACGGCACTCTCAAAGCGCTTGAGCTGGATGTTGGTCGTGCTGGTGGTGACGCCCAACGTGTTGATAAACGACAAGATGGCGCCCGGAGGCACGCCGCGGCGGCGCACTGCCTCGAGCGTGAACAAGCGCGGGTCGTTCCATCCGCGCACATGCTGGCCCTCCACCAACTTTGCAATCTTGCGTTTCGACAAGACAGTGCCCTCGATGCTGAGCCGGCCGTACTCGCGCTGCGCGGGGCGGTACACGGCGAGAGCGTCGCACAACCACTCGTACAGCTCGCGCGAGAGGTAGAACTCGGTCGTGCACAACAGGTGCGAGATGTTCTCGAACGAATCGACCAAGCAGTGCGTAAAGTCGTAGGTCGGGTAGATCTTCCACTTGCTGCCCGTGCGGTGGTGGGTGCTGTTGCTCAAGACGCGGTACGCAACCAAGTCCCACATCTGCGGCAGCGGGCTCGCCAAGTCCTGCTTCATGCGGAGGGTCGCAGTGCCGGGGGCGTACTCGCCGTCACGCATCTTGCGGAATTTGGCAAGGTTTTCTGCGACAGGAGTGCTGCGTGAGCCGCAGGCCTGGCGCGGACCGCCAGGGTTGCCCTGGGCGTCGACTCCGCGATTGAGCTTGACCTGTTCCGCGGTGCAGTGGCACACATACGCCTTGTTGGCCTCGATCAACTTTTCGGCAAGCGCATACAAGTCGTCAAAGTAGTCCAGGGAATAGGTGATCTTGTGGGGCTTGTATCCCAACCACTCGACCATGCGCTGAATGGAGTCAACGTACACGGTCTCTTCCGCTTCAGGGTTGGTATCGTCATACCTCAAGATGCATTCGCCCCCGTGGAACTGTGCGTACCCGAAATTGACCATAATAGCCTTGGAGTGGCCAATGTGGAGGTAGCCGTTCGGCTCCGGGGGGAACCGCGTGATGACTTTGCCCCCGGTCGCGGCCAAATGAGACTTTATAAGCTCAGGATACATCTGCGGCTGCTCGCCTGCCTTGTGCAAGTCTCCGAGGAATCCTTCGGTGAACATCAGGCGTTCAGGGGCGGCTTTGGAGTTCTGCGACGAAGATGAGTCATTGGACGCGGCAACCTCCTTCTTGGTCTTTTTCTTTTCCTTTTTCACTACATCGCGCTCATCCTTGGGCCCAATCATTTCCAAGAATAAGGAATCGATAACAGGCTTGAATAGTTGAGGGCTCGCCCATTTAAGCGCAGGCAACTTTTTCACATCGCCAAGGAGCCGGGGGAGCATCGCGTACCGGCCAGTTTGGATATCCACCTTGCGTTCCTCCATGTACTCCGAAATAAGGCGAGTAACGTCCTCGGTCGAGAGGTTAATCCCTACGCCGGCCGCTTCATTGAACGAATCGAGAGAAGGCGGTGGCGCGTCTGCGGCAGCGCGAAGATACTTTGCCGCTTCAGTGATCTGAAGATTGGTACTGATCCGGCCATCGACAATAGCCTTGGATATCATGGCACGATGAGGAATACTGGACGCCTTGCACTCGACGGCCAATTGGTGCAAAAGCGATAGTTTCTTTTCGTCTGCAATGGGGGCAGCACGGTC
>JAKTSS010000222.1:9191-20074 GCA_030580355.1 Debaryomycetaceae sp. yHKB357 | reverse complement strand
TACGAGACGTCGACGGATCTGCCGGCGGAGGGGCCCAACGGAGGGATACCCTTGGCGACGTCTCTAGGGTTCGGAACGACATTTGCGATGGAGTACATGTTCTCCGAGTCTGAAGAAGAGCCGAAAGTGTTCAACTTTGAAGCGTCGAGCGATGCGTCTAGTAACGCGTCGATATCTCTGATGGTGCGAGCAGTTGAAGGGGCAGATTTCAGCGAGTCCGATTCCGGGATCGTTTTCAAAGGGTCAGAGGCGGACGAGTTTGTGCGCAGCGATAGTATTCTATGGGACGGGCACCTCGTCAATGCACCAGCCGTCGATACGCTACGCGAGACGCCATTGAGTATCCCCTTGAACATTACTGTAGGGCTACCAATCGTGAAACTTCATCTCGAAAAACCGATAATATCTCTGATTACATAATCGGCCGGACGGTGTGGCGGGGTCAGAAAGATCCATGCCGCTTTTCGGGGATGACGGGCTTGCTTCCTCCAGCACTATGCCGCCAAAGACAATAGACTTTGAATCATGTTCCTACGGATTACAGAGTTTCTCTAGTGTGACTGCATATATCGTCTCCCCGCTCGACGTCGCTAGCGGCGCGGCCCCTCTGGACCCCTCTACTATAGTGTGGCGAGGCCTCTTGAAGGTTTCGGAGCAGGATTTCACTCCTCTGGACCCTGATGCATCTCCCGCGTGTCATTTCCTGAGGCTTTGCGTCCAGCTACGCGATGCGTCTGATCACTCCGACTGGGCCACAGTCTTTTATAATCCCCGTCCGAGCCGCGATCTCGCTCTGACACTCCCCTATAATCCGCCCTTCGCTCACGTGCATGATCCCATCGCCATCTCTCGTGCGAAAAGGCTCAAGTCTTTTTATTACCTTCTAGCCCAGGTCCCTTCTTCCTCAGACCATGAAGAGCTGCATACTTTGCCCCAGAGGATCGCATTGGGCGTCAAGTTCGCTTCAGACATTGATGCGGCACAATTCGCGGATTTGCTAGCTTCATACGATCGCAGGTACAGATCATCTGAAGTCGATCAGTATGAGAGCCTACACTCGAATCGCACACAACATCCCCTCCTGCATACATCGTCGTCCACGAGTCCATCCCCCTCGCTGGACGGTGAGGCTGGCACGAGCCTGACTGCCTCCAACTATGACGACTCGGACGAGGAGTTTGACGTGTTTGTCTCTGCTTGCTGATCAGCTTCTTCTTTCATTCGTGCTTTTGTTGCACGTTTTTTCTTCTTGCAAGTATTACACACAATTGGTGCATGTGTTAACCCGTTCAACATGCTCGCGTCGTAGGTTCATGTGTTAAGCCGTTCAACATGCTCGCATCGTAGCTTCAACTTGCTGGAAGCACTTTTTCCCGAGTCTCCCAGATACTAACGCTTCTTGTGGTAGTACATTTTCTGAATCAACGGATGGTGCTCCTTCAACTCCTTGTTTTTGTTTTTCGAGTATTCAATGTATGCCATGTCCTCTCCGCCCGCGATCCCTGCGAGCGATCCCGAGGATCTCGCGGCGTTGGAGCTTTCGATGCGTGACCGCTGATCCTTGGTGATAAATATCGTATCGAGATCGTCCCCAACCTCCACCCCTGCGGCGTTCTCGTTCTTGAGCAATACCTGCTGGAGCAATTCGCGCCGCTCGCGCGCCGACGAGTACGCCAAGTCGGGCAACTGCTCCATCCCGCTCAAGTGGGTGATCACCTTGAACGCGTATCCCTGGTCAACCAAGAAGGCCTGCCTCTTGGTGGAATAGTACATCTCCTGGGTGTCTTTCGACACGAGCGAGTAAAAGAAGGCATTGAACCCTTCGTCGTTACGCCGCTTGGCTCTCAAAATACGGCCTAGTCGCTGCGCCTCTTGCCTCCTCGATCCGTAGTGGGATGAGATCTGTATCAAGCATGTAGCCTCGGGCAAGTCGATCGACGTGTCTCCGACTTTGGACAAGAAAATCGTGTTGATCTCGTCGTTATGCTGAAAGTTCTGCAAGATTTTCATTCGCTCCTGTTGCGGCGTCGACCCGTAGATAAAGGGTTTGCCCAACTTGAGGGCGTATTCCTGCAACGCATACACATTGTCGCTAAACACAATGATCTTGTCCCCCCTCTTTTCGTGGTAGTGGATCAAAAACTGGCACGCCTGGAACTTTGTCGGGTTCATAATGTACAAGAGCATTCGTTTGCGCGCGCTTTCCCGCAAGTACTCCTGGTAGAATTCTGCCGTCATGGGGCACCACACTTCGGCACACTGTACGTTGGCAATGTGTCCCTTCTGGGCAAGGTCCATCCAGTTTGCCTCGTATAGTTTCGGCCCAATCAAAAAGTTGAGGTCCTCGATCTTGTCGTCTTCACGCACGAGCGTTGCCGTGAGCCCGAGTTTCGCGTGTGCCGCAATCGTCGTCACCACCCTTCTAAACATGGCGGCGGGCACGACGTGCACCTCGTCCAAGATGATGAACCCCCATTCCCGCGACCGCAAGAAATCCATCACCTTTTGCGAGTCGTGCGACCGGTTGCGGGTGTTTGCGACCATGGAGAAGGTAGACACCACGAGACCCGACTCGCTCGTGAACATCTCCTTGTTCTCCAGCGTGAACACGGCAACACTCTCGGGCTGGATGGTGCACCACTGCAAAAACTGCTGTCTCCATTGCATCACCAGCACCGACGATGTGCACAACACAATGACCGACTTTCGGATCGTGCATGCCGCAGTGATCCCGACCAAAGTCTTTCCGGCACCACACGGGAGCACGATGATCCCCAGACGAGCACGCCCATTGCCAAACATCTTGGACAAGGACTTTTCCTGGTACGGCCGGATCTGCGTCGACGGCTTCAAGTCAATGTCGAGATCAGGGTTAGTAGTGTCGTTGCGGAAATCGTACTCTTCCAATACGGGATACTCGATTTCCTGGCACCGCTTCTTCACAATCTCGACAGAGTCGTTGGAAATTTCAAAAGAGTGGACAGTGTCCATATCGTCGTCTTCTTCGCCGTCGGCCTTGTTGCCCACGACCGACGAGAAGATATTCTCGGCCTCTGACTTTCTCGCTGTGCTGGTCAGGGTCCCCGGGATGACGGTGGTGCCCGCGACCGGTGCGGCGGACTGGACCAAGCCATTGGCGGCATTATCTTCAGACATGACGCGCAAGGGCCCAATGACCGGATCCTTAAGTAGTTTTTGTAAGATGTCGGCCTGGGTGCTCTCGACGAAATAGCGATTATGTTTCAACACAAGCTTGACCTTGCCGTAGGAGACCGTTGCATCGCGAATAAACTTTGCAATGGAAGCCGCAACGGGCACCTTCGACAAGCGGTTCAAGACGGCAATGATGTCTTCGGTCTCTAGGCCGACCGATACCGCAGCGTACAACAGGTATGCCGTGATATGGTATTCGTGGATGTGGGACGGTCTCAGCAGGGGCTCTGCGATAGTGATCAAAAAGTCCTGGGCCTGTTCTGCCAAGGGGGAGAAGGACTCCAAGATAATGCGCCCGTCGTTGGGCGAAATCCACAAGGGCCGGGAGAAGTGGTCCGGTTTGAGCTTCAAGTAGGCAAAGTCCGCCTTTCCGAATGACTTTGACACGGCATCGGGCACATAGTCCGGGGGCGCATCGGTGGAAAGGCTGACAAGCTCGTTACTGCTGAACTCGTTATCGCTGAAGCGTGATTTAGCCATGTCTACGAACTCCGTGGCCTTGCGTTTCGCCGCGGGCGGATCAGCTACAGGCTTGCGCTTGCGCGTGGGCATGAAGGGGGAATCAGCACAGGGCTTCTTTTTCACGCGAGGAGCTTCATCCTCAGACTCGCCGCCGGAGAAATTGCCCTGCTCCAACTCTGCATAGTTTATCAGGCCGGCTCTACGTGACATTCACTTCAAGCTGCTGTGTTTGAAGAGAGCTCCCTACTCTGCTATTATTAATCTATGGAAATGCGAAATTAGTCGTGTGGAGCGCAAAAATTAGGAGGAGGTTGGGTCACGTGAGTCTGAGATGGCTTCCTATTCAGCGTCAGTTCTCTTCTATAAGTACTTTTACCATGAAGCAATCAATCGGTAAACTTGTAAGACCCGCAATTCATATTGATTGATCCGCCTCTGTATGCCCCTTTTTTCATTTTATTCTTGTTTTTTGTGAAATCTTTGCCCCTAACCTGCATCAATTTTTCATTGGCCATTTCGCCCCAGGTTCCGGCCACGCCCTTGTAGGCATTATTTTGCAAGACGGAATCGGCGAATGAGATTTTGCTGCGGTCTATGCGTGAAAAGTGTTTACGCTGACCTTCTCGCAATTCTTGTTCGGTGGCTGCGAGGGTGTGCGGTTCGGGCGAGACGGATGAAAAGGATTCCGTCAGTGATTCTGGTTCTAGTTTTTGTTTCTTGGTGCTTGCCTTGCCCTGTGGTTTGCTGCGCTTCGACGAATTAGCTTGGGCTTTGGAGTCAGTGTCGGGTTCGGAGTCGGAGCTAGAGTCGGAGTCCGAACTTGAATCTGAGCTGGAGTCGGAGTTCGAGTCAGAGCTCGAGTCGGAGTTCGAGTCGGAGCTCGAGTCGGAGCTGGAGTCGGAGCTGGAATCTGAACTCGAATCTGAACTCGAGTCAGAGCTGGAGCTAGAGTCTGAACTCGAATCGGAGCCAGAGCCAGCTTCTTCCGAGGATTTCAGTAGAGTGATATCCTTCGTATCTTTCTCACGTGCACTTGCCTGTGTTGTATCATTTTTGGTCTCTTCAGAATCTGAATCTGAAGAGTCGTCATCCGAGGAAGTGGACTCCGATGAGCTCGAGTCGCTTGAGTCAGAGTCCGATTCAGATGAGCTGGACGAGCTAGATTCTGATGAACTGGAATCCGAGGCTGAGGGTGAAGAGACGGGCGCCAGTGGCGGCAGCAAGGCGACCTCTAGATGGTTTGAGATGGGTGGAAGCGTGACGTTTATGCTGCTGATATCCTTTGCGAGGGCCTTTGCAGACTTTCTCAAAGTGGGATTGCGATCCAAGAAATCCTTCACGTATGCCAACGAGACTGGGAAAGAGGCGACCATGGCGTTTGCGTTGTTGTTCGTCGATAGTCGAAGCGTCGTTTCAAAACGAGATGAGGAACTCAAATCCGGGGTGTGATGTAAAAAGAAAAATTTTGAATCTTTAGATCACGTGGTTTTTTATAATAAAGTAGGATTAATTTATGAAATACATCGCTATAATCGAGTAACATTACTTTATCGAGTCTCGGGCCGAACGACACCTCTTGGCAGCACACGACTTTCCAGGCGGGATGAGCTTCGCATCGCAACAGTGCAATGTTCATATTCCTCGTAGGCAACACTATCTGATCCCGTGACTTTGTACCAGTAGTACTTGGCTGTTGTGTCGACGCACACTGGCCTGACCTAACCCCTTACATGCGTCTTCGAAGCCCTCTAGCGCAAATGGCCCACCTTTCCGGAACGAATGAACTTCGCAGTCAAATTCAATGTCTTTATAAAATTTCCCATGTTCGACAATGGCGCGAGGAATGCAGACGGTCGGGATTGACGGTGGGGTTCGTCCCCACCATGGGCTCGCTCCACCAAGGTCATCGCTCCCTCGTTGACGAGGCCTTGCGCAAAAACGACCGCGCCATGGTTTCGATCTTTGTCAACCCGGCTCAGTTTGCTCCCCATGAGGATTTCAATACGTATCCCAGATCCGTCGCCCAGGACTTGGCCTTTTTATCGGACCCGGCGCTCGCCCGGAGAGTGCATGCTGCCTTCATTCCAGATGCCAAAGAATTGTATCCCTTTGGCATTCCCTTGGACCAATCTCAGCAGATCGGCGCCTTTGTAAACGTTCAGGGCTTATCCGAGCAGCTCGAGGGTCTGATCAGACCCCATTTCTTCAGAGGCGTGGCCACTGTCGTTACGAAGCTACTCAATATCGTTCAGCCAGATGACGTCTACTTTGGCCAGAAGGACGCTCAGCAGTGCGTGGTGGTTAAGGCGTTGGTGAAGGATTTGCACATTAATACTCTTGTACATGCCGTCCCCACCATGCGCGAAGAAAACGGGCTCGCCATGTCGTCCCGAAATGCATACTTGAGCCCGCAAGTCAAGGCTCGTAGTAGCATCATTTACCGGGGCCTCCAAGCGGCTCTCGAATCATACACACTGCAAATTACCAAAAACCCAGATACTAAGGTTGCGACCCAGCCTCTCATAGACGCCTTCCGCGAATTGATTGCTAATGAACCAGACTTTTCTCTAGAGTATGCCCACATTAGCCATCCGGAAACGTTGCAGGATTTATCTGTAATTGAACCAGGCTTGGGCGCATGCTTCTCTGTGGCAGTCACAGTCCCTCGCCAAGGCGGCGGCAATGCAAGGCTAATTGACAATATTATTTTGAAGTGATCTTGTCTCATGATTTCTACAAAATTGAGCTTCAGAGACGTTTTTTGAGGTTATTCTAGAGTCTACAGAGCTTCGTCAAGACGTTTCTTGAAAATCTTCTAATTTCGCCACTATTAGTCTAATTCATACGAGACCACAAGTACTTGACCGTGATTGTAGGCCAGATATTGTACAAGAACACTAATTTATACAGCCCACTCTACAATGCTCTTCGCGGTGCAAAGGCGCGACGTGTGCTGCTACGCCCACTTGTCAGATCCCTAGTGCGTGCCCTCTGCGATTGCTGGCGCTCACGGTACACCTTACTGTCGCGCTCTAGTTCCTGTTCCAAATCCAGCTTGGAGATGAGTCGCGCTTGCGACATTTGAGTGACCTGCTGCCGAAACGGTGGCGCCACGCCGTAGAACTTGTAGCCATACTCCAAGAGCCACAACGGCTCGACCGCGGTCACACACGACATATACTCTCTGGTCGTGAGGATTAGCTCGTGATACACGACATAGCTGCACGACCCTTCTGATCCCTTGAGACTGCTGGTAGGATGCAAGTACATTTTCATGTATTGGTGGCGCATGTTGGTGAACTCGGGACTCTTTTCAAGGTTGGTCTTTGATAACTTTGCCAGCTGGTGGTAAAACGAGGCTGCCAAGCACTTGCGTACCTCCTGGTCTGATCGTGCACGCAACACCGGTAATTTTTGTTTCTGCAAAATACTGGAGAGCTGGTTTTTGATGTCGCGTGCTCGTACGAGGGATTTTAGCAGTACAAAGTTGCGGCTGCACCACGATGATATGGCATGGAACTTGTGGCCGTTCTTGCTCGAATGCTTTTCAAATTGCACAAATACGTTGAGCAAGGTGAGGTGGTCCGAGTCGGCCACCGCAAACCGTTCTCGCGCCAAGTCCGCGTCATCTGCCCTCTCTTTGGGCCGACTGAATATCGGAGGTACCGATAAAAGTGCCACAATCGTCACTATTTCCTCAGAGCAGTGGAACTGGGGTCGGCACGATAGCAAGATTGCGCGTGAGAGCAGAGGTTCCATGGGGAACTTTACCATGTCGCGACCTAGCGCGGTCAAACACCCTAAATTATCGAGTGCGTCCATAGCCCACAATTCGTAGAGCGAGCAGCTCACCAAGTCCGGCGGTGGCGGATCTAGAAAGTTGAACTTTGAAATGTCGTCCACTTTTAGTGATTTCAAGAGTAGTAACACATTACTTAGATTGGTGCGCTGGATCTCTGGGATGGGCTGGGCGTACATGTGGTCGGGGTCACTGGCAAGCTCAGTGTAGAGACGGTATGCGATCCCAGGACCCGTTCGTCCTGCTCTACCACTGCGTTGCTGGGCGTTCGCCAACGATATGGGAATTACCTGTAATGCGTCCATCCCCAATTTGGGGTTGTATACCTTGAGCTTGGCAAGCCCACAGTCTACCACGTACTTTACACCATCAACCGTTAAGGAGGCTTCGGCGATATTCGTAGCGACCACGACCTTGCGCCGCTCTATATTTTTCTTGGCGAAAATGCGCTTTTGGACGTCAGCGGGGAGCGCCGAGTAAATCGGAAGGATATCGATTGGCGGCGGAGACTCCAATAGTTCGAGCTTCTCCGCGAGCAACTCGCACGTGGCTTCAATGTCCTGCTGGCCCGTCATGAATACAAGGATATCGCCGTCATTTTTGGTGGTGGGAGACCAAGATTGCAAGTGGATCGTTAGAATTTGTTTCACGGCCGCATCCACATAGTCGGTATTCCCAGACTTGCTAAACAAGACATCGACGGGGAAAGTTCTTCCCGGGATCGTAAAGAGGGGAGCGTCCGCAAAAAAGAGGCTAAATCGTTCTGCGTTCATGGTGGCACTGGTCACGATCAACTTTAGATCTTTTCGGTTTGCAAGCACCGTTTTGAAGAGTCCCAAGAGCACATCGGTGTTTAGTGAACGTTCGTGGGCCTCGTCCATGATGATACACGAGTACTGCTCCAAGAGGGGGTTCATTAAAATCTCTCGAAGCAACACTCCCTCCGTCATGTACTTTATGATCGTTTTGCGCGGATTTGTCTCGTCTTCAAACCTGATGGAGAATCCAACCTCTTGGCCCACGGCACAGTTCATTTCCTGGGCGACGCGCTTAGCCACCAGCATTGCTGCCACTCTCCGCGGCTGCGTACATCCAATCATTCTGCGCACACCGTCGCGGTCGATGCTCTTGCAAAAGCCTGCTTCGTTCAAGTACTGAGTGAGCTGCGTTGTTTTCCCCAGTCCTGTTTCTCCGATAACTATGGTGACTTGGTTTTCGCTAATGATGCGAACAAGCTCATTTTTCACGGCAAACGCCGGAAGACTCGCGCGCTGTGTTGAGATACTGATTGGATCGCACGGTTCCAGATCGTGACTCAACTTGGGCTCAATAACTTTCACATCAAGAGAGTTTTGCGACTGCACGACTTTGCCCATCCTGGTCCCGCTCATATCTGACCGTTCTCTAGCCTGCTTGGCCCGTTCTTGGCGGGTTTGACGCTCTTTAACGACCTCGCTACCGCAGCGCGCAGCAATAGCTAGATCAGACGCAGGGTCCTTGATAGGGTCTACTGTGGGGCCTAGACTCTTGAGGGCACCGCCGAGTTGGATCTGCAAAAATTCCTGCGAATCCTCTAAAAACGGCGGAATCAATGTGTGGTTGGTAATTTTTATGCGCAGGGCATCATTTTCAGGGGTCAAGTGATCATAGTCGACGTACTGACCCGATTCTGGATCATAGTGGCCGCCGCTTTTGTAAGGATTGGGCGACTTCTTTTTGGTGAACCGTGACCTTGAATCAGTATCGAAATCATCGTGGTAGGAAGATGTATCTCGAGCATGCCCTGTTTCATCAGCATCGTACCACTCTCTATCGTTTTCAATGTCATAATCCATTGAGGCCATATCGAGATCCATTTTCTCGGGATACTGTGGTGATAGGGGCTGTTCATGCTTGATTGGGGCATGTGGATCGCTTTCTGTAGACTTGGTGGTATTTGAGGTGGAGGTTCCGTGAGTCGTGAAGGCAGGTTCTGGTGCAGCTGTATTCCGTAAACGGGCCGCATCCTCCTTTCTTATTTTTTTGAACTTTATTGGAGGTTTTGCGTCAGCCTTCTTGGGAGCGGCGTCCAGAATCAAATCTAGATCCAAATCCACTGTGCTCTTTGCTATGGTGAAATGCCCAATTTCCTCCTCAAAGTCTTGTTCGAGGGTTTGACGGTGTCTCTTTGGAGGACCAGCAGTGGCTTCTCTTTTATTTGTATTGCCAGTTTTCGTTGAAGGTTGTGGTGGAACTGCAAGCGACACCTGAGGAACAGAGTGCGCGCTTTTCAGAGGATGTGAGTGTGCACTCTTTAACGGAGCAGAGTCGGAATTGACCGTTAATAGAGACGGTTTTAAAATATCCAAGCTATCGCTGATGAAATTATGGATATCCATTGCATTTTGAGGATCGGTGACGCCGAGAGCGGCCAAGAAACGGGAGAGTCTCTCTGGGTCATTGTTGCGAATATGGAAAGAGGCCACAGACTTTGCGAGACTTTGGTTGGGCGGCTTATTGGAGTATTCGGATAGCTTATCTGTAAGCGTAGTTAGTACAGTCGCTAGTGGCAATGGCATGTGTCTTCTGTTGAAGCAGCCTGCGGTGTTGACATCCTGTGATGTTCCACCTGGTCTAGAAAAATCTCAAGATTGATTCCGATAGTATCACGTGATGTACTTACGTAATCGGGTCCAAATGGAGATGACGTCATGGGGTGAATTTCGATCTACCAAACCATCAATGAAGGGTAGCATCAATGCCAGAGTAGCAGAATACGTCAAGAATCTCATACATGTTGAGCTATTTATCAACCCGCCTCCGCGCTCTGCTGATGAGGTAGCGCACATACTCCAGAGCTTCCGCAAATTGGCCCAGGTGGACTTTTTCAGAGTCTCAAAGAGCCCCGTCAAACCTGCCGCATGGGGTAATTTCTTGTGGATAAGTCTCAATCCGTCGCAACACCGTTCGCTCATGCAACCGTCTCTTCTACAGGATCCTTCTTCTCTCTCTGATCCACCTGCGGAATGTATTTCGACCTTGCGTTCCCGCCGTAATGATTTGAAACTGGCCATTTCTCGCATCATCGCTCTCCCCCGCTACTCTTTCATCAAAGGTGATGACCATTATGCGAACGGCCATTCCGTCTTGGAGTTTAGGCACCGTCTAGCGCCTTCAGGCTTGCGATTCGATGGCCTTTATACCGTGTCCAATGCTTCCGCTGCTAGCCCCTTCTGCTGTATCGTCCCCGAACAGAATGTCCTGTTGGATTCCTTCAATTTGCGCCGCTCCATTCGACCAAACTTTCAAAAGTTTCACAAGGTGAATTCCATCAAATTTAAAGGATCGTTCAACACCGGGGATGATTTCCCCCCTCATGTACATGAGTAGTGAGGCTTTGTGTTTGATGCACGATTGGTAATCCACCCGG
>JAKTSS010000221.1:0-20095 GCA_030580355.1 Debaryomycetaceae sp. yHKB357 | reverse complement strand
ACCCCCCACGGCCACCGCGCTGGCCTCCGAATCCACCGCGCTGCCCACCGCGCTGTCCGCCAAACCCGCCGCGCTGGCTGGTTGCCGGATCGCGCGGCGTGCTAAAGTCAAGACGGCAGGGCCGGTTGTCGATGTACTGGCCGTTCATCAGCTCCAAGGCGGCCTTGGCCTCGTCGATTGACGAGAACTGGACGTAGCCGAAGCCCTTGGGCTGCTGCGTGTCGGGATGTGTCGGCAAGCGGCACGACACGATCTGGCCATACTCGCCAAAGATCTCGTACAACTGGTCGCGCTGGGTGTTGAAGCTGAGGTTACCGATAAAGAGGGTGTCTGATGGCGCCGAGGGGGAGTCACCATACTGCTTAGCGCGGTCTGCATTGCCGTTTGTGGCATGGGGCTTACCCGTAGACATGTCCACGTTAATGGGGCGGCCGTCAATCTCCTTGCCCTGATAGTCCACGAGGGCACGCTCTGCGGCGGCCTTGGAGTCAAAGTCGACATAGCCGTAACCGCGGGATTTGCCGGTGGCACGCTCAATCATGACGCGAGCGCCGGTAACGCCGCCATTGGCCTCGAACTCGCGCTTCAACCAGTCGTCGTCAATGTTCCACGACAATCTGCCGACGAATAATGTGCACGGCTCGCCCGCGGGCTCCTCGGTTTTAGATTTTTTGACGGCAGGCTCACTAGCAGATTCTTCGGGGGCTTTACGCTTGGTAGAAGAGGAGGAGTCGGATTCGGCGTCCGAGTCAGAGTCAGAAGAGTCCGAATCAGAATCAGACTCGCCGGACTCAGAGCTGGAGCTCGATGAGGAAGATGAGGAATCGGAGTCAGAGGAGGATTCGTCCTTTTTAGTCTTGGTGTCTTTGGCCTCTTCTGTCTTGTCGGAAGACATGTCCTCCTTAGAATCAGAGTCGTTATCGGAATCGGAGTCAGAATCAGAGCTTGAACTAGAGCTGGAATCAGAGTCGGAGTCGGAGTCGGAGCCGGATGCAGCCTTCTTCTCCTCCTCCTTCTTCTTGGGCTCAGCCTTAGGAGGCTCCTCTGCCTCATCACTGGAGGAGTCAGAGTCAGAGCCAGAGTCGGAGCCAGAGTCAGAGCCAGAGTCGGAGGATTCAGAGTCGGCCTCATCAGAGGACGAAGAATCAGAACTAGATTCAGATTCAGGTTCGGGCTCGGGTTCCGGCTTCTTTGCCTTTTTAGACTTTTTAGAGTCGACAGGCTTCTCTGCCTTGACGGACTTTACCTCCTTTTTGGAATTGGTTGCTTTCTTAGATTCCTTGGTAGCAGATTTGGCCATTGTGAGGATAGTTTGAGGTAAAAAGTATGGGAAGAAAGATGAGCGATGAGCACTTGCAATCGAAAAGTTTTTTTATTTTTTGGCAGTGGGGATGCCCTATTTTACGGCGATGAGCGATGAGCTGGAGATTGGGTGCAAAATCTGGCATTACGAAATCCGCCCAAAATCGAGGCGATGCGCTACGAGAATGTCTACTAAGCTGTGTAGTTCTGTATACCTGTTGTAACAAGAATGCTCGCAATGTATGAGAATCGAGATATATTTACTTGAAACCGTGATTTCCTGTCCCAACTTCTCTAGTGAGTTTCAAGTTTTGTGCGTGCAAATATGCTTGACCTCAATTGGTGTAATCCTTCACCGCTTCCTTCCTTCTAAGCCAACATGTCAATTCCACGGCCGTACACTTACACCAGTGCAGGGCCGGTCGCAGTAAGCAAGCCCTCGCAGCCTCCTATTTTTTTCCCTCTGTAGGAGATCACGCCATCCCCACAAAACGCGCAGCGGGGCTCGCGTGTTCGTATGACTAATTCTGACCTCGCCCGAATAAATACCCGTCTTCCTCCCCAGGATCGGCACCCGTTTTTCCAACAACAACTCTTCCCTAGTCAATGCTCAGGAATACTCTAAGGTCTCTTCGGAGGGCTTCCACTGCGACGTCTCGCGCGTCAAAGAGCATCCCGCCCGTCAAGCTCGCCTACACAAACATGCTTCGAGATCCCTCCCAGAAATACAGGCCCTTTGAGGATGTGGACTTGCCCAACCGCCAATGGCCCCTGAAACGCATCTCCAAGGCCCCTCGCTGGCTCTCTACCGACTTGAGAGACGGTAACCAGTCTCTCCCGGACCCCATGACTGTCGCAGAGAAGAAGGAATACTTTCACAAACTAGTCGAGGTGGGTTTTAAGGAAATAGAGGTCCTGTTCCCCCTGGCCTCCCAGACTGACTTTGATTCCACCCGCTACGCCGTGGAAAACGCTCCGGACGATGTGTCGATCCAGGTCTTGACTCAGCTGCGCGAACAATTGATCAGGCGTACGGTAGAATCGGTCAAGGGCGCCAAAAGAGCTACTATACATATATACCTCGCCACCTCCGACCTTTTCCGTGATGTGGTCTTCAACATGCTGCGCGAGGAAACTATCAAGAAGGCTGTGGAGGCTACAAAGTTGGTCCGTTCACTCACCAAGGACCACCCGGATATGCAGGACACCATCTGGTCATTCGAGTTCTCTCCAGAGTGTTTCAGTGACACTTCGCCCAGCTACGCTGTCGAAGTGTGCGAGGCGGTCCGTGATGCATGGGATCCCACCGTTGAAAATCCTCTTATCTTCAACTTGCCCGCAACTGTCGAAGTCGCCACGCCAAACGTCTATGCCGATCAAATTGAATACTTTTGCAACCATATCTCCAAGCGAAACACTGTCTGTGTGTCAACGCACGCTCACAACGACCGTGGGTGCGGTGTGGCCGCCTCTGAGCTCGGTCTCTTGGCAGGCGCGGACCGTGTGGAGGGATGCCTCTTTGGTAACGGTGAGCGTACCGGCAATGTTGACCTTGTGACCGTCGCATTGAACATGTACACGCAAGGTATCAGTCCCAACTTGGACATTAGCGACATTGAAAGCCTCGTGGACATTAGCGAGCGCTGCAACAAGATCAATGTCTCTCCCCGCGCTCCCTACGGCGGTTCTCTCGTCACCTGTGCCTTCTCGGGCTCTCACCAAGATGCCATCAAAAAGGGATTTGCGGTGGCAGAGAAGCGTGCTGCCAACGGTGACCACAGGTGGGCGATTCCGTACCTTCCCTTGGACCCGAAAGACGTGGGCCGCTCGTACGAGGCTGTGATCCGCGTCAATTCCCAGTCGGGCAAGGGTGGTGCCGCATGGGTAGTGTTGCGCTCTCTCGGACTCGACTTGCCGCGCCAGTTGCAGGTGGTGTTTAGTGACCAGGTCCAACAGCGCGCCGACAATGTGGGCCGCGAACTCAAGACAGACGAGATTTGCGACTTGTTCAAGGAGCTGTACTTGCTGCACTCGCGTCTCCGCCTCAAGGACTTTTCCATCGACAAGGTGGAGGGCACTTCCCAGCACCGTGAAATTCGCGTGACCCTTACCGACACGCGCGGCACGGGAGACATTGAGCTCTTTGGCAAGGGTAACGGTCCCATTTCGGCCTTTATCGATGCATTGCTGACCAAATTTGGTACCTTGTTTGAAGTCGTCAACTACTCAGAGCACATGTTGGGCCAGGGCTCGACCGCAAAGGCTGCTACGTACATTGAGTTGAGTTATATCAGTCAGGAGAACACCACTGTAACCCGCTGGGGATGCGGGATCCACTCGGATGTGTCGCAGGCATCGTTCGAGGCAATTCTTCTGGTAGTGAACCGTACAGCGGATGCGGGCCAGTTCGATATCTAAGTATGAATGTATATGAGTATATGGAACATTATTTAAACATGAGCAAAACTCAAGTGTTGGTGACGATTGGCTGCAAATCTGAGCCCCTCCGTGTTAGGGTTGGTGCCCTTGGTGCACGTGCATATCACGGCACAGAATTTTTCTTCCAGTACTCTCACAGTGCGTAGAAATTGGCCTGCACACTACAACTGAATTCCTGCACGTGACGTGGTTTTTCCACGCTCTGCCCTGTGTGGTATGGTAGCGGCCGCGCCGGCTCCAGGTGAAAAATTTACTTGGTGAAAATCACGGCTTCGCATTCTGATCAACATCCGCACCAACAATGTCCCAATTCGAGCCTGTTGTTGTCATTGACGGTAAGGGACACCTTCTTGGTCGTCTTGCGTCTATCGTCGCAAAGCAGTTGTTGAACGGCCAGAAGGTCGTTGTGGTCCGCTGTGAGGCCCTCAACATCTCTGGTGAGTTCTTCAGAAACAAGCTCAAGTACCACGACTACCTCAGAAAATCAACCAGATACAACAAGACCAAGGGCCCCTTCCACTTTAGAGCCCCCTCCAGAATTTTATACAAGGCTCTCCGTGGTATGATCCCCCACAAGACTGCCCGTGGAAAGGCCGCCTTGGAAAGACTCAAGGTCTTTGAGGGTGTGCCCCCTCCTTACGACAAGAAGAAGAGAGTTGTGGTTCCCCAAGCTCTCAGAGTCTTGAGATTGAAGCCCGGTAGAAAGTACACTACCGTCGGCAAGTTGTCAACCGCTGTCGGCTGGAAGTACGAGTCGGTCGTTGACAAGTTGGAGCAGAAGAGAAAGTTGCACTCTGCTGAATACTACGCCAAGAAGAAGGCTTTGACCAAGAAGATTAACGCTGCTAAGGAGGCCACCGCCGAGTCTGAGGCTGCAAAGAAGTTGGCTGCTTTGGGATACTAAGTAGAATGCAAGGTAAGCATGATAATAAACGATTTGAAGCAATACAACGTAGTTGCTGGTGTATCATGGATCAAGGTGGAATGTGTCATCAAGTTCTCCAACGTTGGATTACAGACAAGAAAACTAGAACTCGCACCACTTCGAAATAAAATAGCATCCTCACGATAATCAATGTAGCGATTTTTTGTTGATCTGACTGCCATGTTGCTGTTCTCTCTCATAACTGCGAGCGCATGACTGTATCTTTTTATTTACTTGGCGGTCTTGGGTCCGACCGCTGCTCAAGGACGATGGACGATACTTTCTGTGATTGAGCGAACCCTGTCTATAAATTTGATCTGTGTAGCACGGAAGCTGTGCCATGGGTTCTACAGCTAACAATGCGACCGACTTTCCAGGGCTTTCCAATTTTACTCTGGTGGCTGCGCATCTCATTTGAAAATGCCAATATGAAGTCGATAAAATGCGAGGTGTGCGGCGTTGTCTTCCGGGAGTCATCGTAGTTAGCCCATTTGATGATCCGGCCCACCGCCTTGGAATGCACTTGCGCTTGAAATAATCTCTTTACACAGTTCTTTTTCACCAGTTCAAAGGCTTTAGATATGACATTGAATGTACAACATTATGTCGCAGATCTTCCGCTAGTGTGTTCCCGTCTCGATCTATCGAAAGATAGTTTCCTTATCGTATTTCGCCGACGAGCCATCATTGGCTGCAAAAAACAATATAACCCCTCCACGTTCATGGATCGTTGGCCTTTCAGTTGTGCCATCTCGTGATAAAATGAAGTGGAATGAATTCGAAGCACAATCACAATTAGAACTGTGTAAGTACCAAGTCCCTCTGCTTTCCCGGCCAAGTGATAATGATTCCGTTTGAATTCACCTTAAAAATCTGCACTTCATCATACAATTCATATTAACCCATTCGGTACATGAATATTCATAAGCACCAAAACAGTACTACTAGAATCAAAATGTAATCTTCAGCAACAAAACCTTATTATAGTCATTTATTTGCGACATGAGACTTGCACTCCAATCATCACATAGATTGAAGGACTCCATCTCCAAAACATCTGTACCGCAACATTATATGTTTTGGACACCACTTGTGTCCGTGGTTTATAACCGGCTAGTTCCGGATAAGATTAGCCATGAAACTAGACGCGGGGATTCTGTGGACTACTGTGCATGTAGAGGAATGACACCATGCGCCGAGAGCAGTAGTAGTATCTTGCAATCACATGCACCCCACAACTCCTAGCCACTCCAGCACCTGACCGAGTCAAATATCAGTAAAGTACCTAAAAGGGTGGGGTAGACAGATAGCTGCTGCCTTTTATCAGAAAAGACGACGAGAAATAGTCATTCTAAGGGAGGATAGTGGTCGTCTTTGCACTTACTTTGGAATACTATCAAATTCTCTAAGTTAGGGCGGCACAGGGTCTTTGATTTGATGCGTAATAACTAGAGCCCATCTTCTTCGCGGGCTTTTTACTCCATTTTCTCCATACTAGTCAAGAAATTGATTCCCAAAGTATTATCGTGTCGAAATGAGTAAAATTACACAAGGAATACATATCTACTTTCTATGTTTCCAGGATAACTTACGCCCCACCAAGAGCCACAAGTGTTTAGCCGGTTCCGGTTCTGGCTCTCTAGCTTTAGCCGAGTGTAAGGTGAGGTATTGCTCTAGGTTGAAATAGCGATAAGGATTGTTTTTGATTTGGAAACATGTGCACTGGAAAAACAGCCCCCGCAGAAGTAAACTGACCACGGAGGGCGAGTCCCACGGCAGGTAAGCCAGATGTACGCGATACTGGACACCAGAATGTATGACTTTTATCTCATTGACGTAAAACGGCATTCGTAGAAAGCATGCTTGCGAGTAGTAAATGTACAACACGAGATGAGTGGCAGTCACATCGTTTAGATCACAGTTTGCATTACAGCAATTGACAAAGTCGCGGACCCACGAAAGCCGCACCTGCAAACGCAGCTCATCGATGATCAAAGTTAATTCCTTGTCGGTCTCCGCAGGCGAATAGGCCTCCAAGTGATGCGTCAAATGAGACGGGAGTACCTTTGGACGTTGCGGTGGTAAAGAGCACAAGGTCAGAGACGACTCCCATTGAGAAAAGGCTGCCATTAGTAGTGATGAGAAGATTACCAATAGCGAGGGGCGTTACACTTCATAAGCCATGCGTCGAATCATTTATATCACGCTTTGTTGTTTACTCTCGGGAATTTGCGGGGTAACCACTGCCTTTCCCGCGACCACCAAAATATTCGAATGCGCCTCTACGTCACGATATCTACATCCAGTATATTACTGAAAAAAGGGGTTCTGTTCAGTTCTAAGAGCGCCAAAGTCACATGGCGAAGACGACAGTGAGTGACTAGACGCATAAAGCTCTTGTTTTGCGCCAAGTTATCGGAATTCGGCATATTAGCGAGAAGATCCGCGACATTCTCAATAACAATAGTATCGCGGTCTCCGAGTAAAGGGAGTATCTCATTGACATGCCATACGTGGTGGTAGTCGACGAGTTCTTGACAATTGTCGGGAATGTCTGACATTGAGGCCGCCTCAACAAGCGCAGAAGGATCCGTGGAGTTGACGTAGAGGGTGCGTTTTACAGCTATCGTCTTCAATGCCCATTCGATCTTGTTATGACCCAGAATCGAGTACAAAACCATCCCTCAAAAACCAGGCTGATCGAGACCCCTCTTGGTTCAGTGATTCTACGATTGCCACTGTAGTCGTAAATGCGGAGACCCCAGGAGTCTCGCCGGGGCGGGGTTATTTTTTTCGTATTGGAATTCGGCGTTCCCGACGACTTAACGAAGGGAGCCTCCTCTCAAAATTATAATGACTTCACGCCAAGGAATAAGTAACGTTAATTCGAATCCTTTCGCAAGCGAGAAGGTAAAGGGTGAGATTGTCTACTATGACTGAATGCGCATTTGCCATTGGTGAGTTATGGATAGGGAAGCTTTACCAGAAGAGCTCAGGAAATTTTACCGAGAAATTCACAAGCTACCCCATTTTCCCTTTTCGCGATAGATACAGCTAGTTCGGTCATGTTTGGGGGAACACGAATACTAGGATTAAAGTCTTCTATACATTCCCATTTACGGGATGCAAAAATTTCAGGATTCAAAGTTTGAAGGGTGTTGATCGTGGCGCATCGACACGAGGATTTATTGTATCTCCAGCCTCTGCTTGAACGACCTGTGACTTTTGAATCTTGGTGCAAACCGTGTTGTTCGTGGCGTTTGAAATAACTAGAAAAGGCAATAGTTGAAGACTTGACAACGTGTTGCAGAACTAGCCAACTGTTCAGGATCTTGTGGAGTAATTTACTCAAGACAAGCCGTACAGATCACTAGACTCGCGTACTTGCAATTTCAAAGAAAGATTTCCAGGAAATGGGGTTGCTCAACCTACTCGGCCTCCGTTCTGGGCTGGAGTATAGACCTCTGCGTTATACAAGTCCATCGCTGTCTCGGCTGAATTATGGACTGCGGGGTTATGGACTGCGGGGTTATGGACTGCTGGGGTATGGACTGCGGGGTTATGGACTGCTGGGCTATCGAAAGCCATTACTGTCCCTTGTAGGTTCGAGACCACTAGGTTATCGGCCGCGCTATAGACCGCAACCACGGCCTCCTATTATAGTAATGCCTTATCCACTTCATGGAAGCTCAGATTCGCACTGGGAATCGTCTAATGGCACAACAATAGCATCATATGCCCATCATACCCGGTGCTCTCCCAGCGTTTTCCACTTGTGGGTTTGGGCCTTCTTATTCCTCATTTGGAATTAAAAGCAGTCACGCTCTAGCGTTGTCTCTATATTGAGAGAATTGCTCATGCCGCTCAAAAATGCCAACACTATCTCGCCGGGATTTGCCGATATTGGGATGAAGCATCACCCCATCCGACAGAAAGTTAAGGTCCTTGAAAGAGGCAATTACCTGGTCCTCAGACTGTTGTCATCTTGTAAATTGATTTTAGCCACTAAATCATTTGTGTACGGAGTTTTATTGGATCACTTCAGGCGAGCGTTATCAGGCAAGTACCTCACGTAGTCCTTTAGGGGAGGCAAATAAACTTTAATGATGAGATGCACATAAGAATAAGGTTTAGTCGCGAGCAAATTATCCACGCTATTATCTTGCATGACTGTCACCTGATGCCAGTTGGAACGGGGCGAAGTCGCTTTTTTCTACGCTTAGCCGTGGGTCGCGTTGCAGATTGACCAGTTGGTGGTGTCTCGTAGTCAGTTAAATATCAGTGCAAAAAATGCCGATCATCGCGGTAGTAAATTAAGGGACGAAAGGGTCTTCACCATGATCCACCCGGATACATCTCCTCCTCAAGAGTTGCTTAAAAGACTATTCGGTAGCGACACACAGAGCATTGGGAACTGGGGCCACCACCATCGAACTGACGGGTTCCGAGAAAATGGATACTGGGATAATTGGAGTGCTAGCAACCGGGTTCTGGGGAATTCGAACGAATCGCATATATCGTCGGCACCATATACGTCTGCATCGGACGACAGCTGCATCGATACCACGACCAGCAAAGTTCTCCTCTGGATGCTTATTTGTCACACGGTGCTCCGAGAAGTGCTCCAGTCGTGAGCTGTCTGACGCCGCATTTTATCTTTTGTGGAGTGAAAGCCAAATTTAGTTCCCGCCCACCATCACACGTAGCAGCGAAAAATTTCTAAAGATTGTAGACCACACTATGGAGATGAGAATGTGAAACACCTAACTATTCACGACAAATCCAACACCTCGCCTGCTGTTTTTTAAAAGACCTTGAAATTTGATCAGAGACAAGAGCCAGTCGTGTCGTTCACAATAGTGATTATATCAGCGCGCAACACAAGTGCCAGCGTGCAAGCCACATCATCCAGAAACCGACGAACAATAGCGAGTTATGCCCTGACACATTCAAAACTGAGGCATCAACCCCACATTCGAGGCAGGCCAGGAGTCAGCGAAATTATTACGGTTGTCGACAGTGTACCGAGACCACTTTTTAGGCCTGCTTCCTGACTTTACCTGTTACAGTGTTGACAACTTCCTTCTTGCACTATGAAGAGAGCTGGTAAACGCTAATTTACCCAAACAGTAACGATGTTCAGTGTCCGCGGATAATTATACCAAGATGACACGATTTAATGTCAAATATAGCACAATCCCCCTTCAGCGGTCGAAGCCACCTATGCAAGGAGGTGGTTTTCGTCCGGAATATTTTTAGTCAACAGCGATGTTACCTGTATATAATCAACCTGACCGTGGTGCTCAGGTAGCTCCTATAGGTCGTTGGCAATACCCCTAGGGGTTAATTTCGAAAACGGCGTTCCGATCCTGATTTTGAGCGTTGACTTTTTCATGTAGAGACACGTCATATTACGGGATGTTCCGCGATATTCCGCCCTTCACTTCCCACAAAGGGTTATCGGATGATTATCACCGCGGTATTGTATTCTCGACGAGAACACATCACTAGTATAAATAGTGTTGAATTTCGCGCGTACACTTGTCGCATAGCGCAGGCCATTTCTCATGAATCTTAGATACTTATTTAAGCGGGTAACATCTAATGGGAACTCGGAGACAGGGGTGAGGCTCGAAGTCCGCAGCGGAAGTAGCCTGGGGCAGACATCCGGGTCAGGGTACGGAAATAGCCTCAGAATGCAAAATTATCCCACCCTGCACAGCGGCAACACAAACTCGACCGCGCAATCGGTTTTATCAGGTACTTCGAATGCCACAAACTCCTCTCTGCCTTCGAATAACTCCACTAGTACTTCCAAATCCAGTGCTAGTAACAATAATGCTCCGACATTTTTGCTCATTCTCTCTCTTTTTGCAGGTTACTGGGGGCTTTTGGATCCACTTTGCATTTCGTCTTGATTTTGTTGAAGCAAGTAATTGTCCATGACTCTACACGGCGCTGAGTTTTTTTTGGCTGCGAAATTTGCATTCTTATTGTATCGACGAAAATTGGGAATTGTCAGCCCTTTGGATATCCTTTTTCTTTCGATTATCTATCAAATTATTATCAATCGTCATTTTAACTGATTTGTTGTTGAGGTTCAAGAACTTTGACAGATTTATCGTCGAGTGCCCAGATGAGACTCATAGAATTTAGATGCCACTGAGCTCCAAGGCTTCTCTACATTACGGCGAAATCCGAGGAGGCTGAGTCGCGACGGTGATGTGCAGCAGTAATTGCAATCGCGAGAGTAAGCTTTACCTTTTGATATATTCGCTCTTTTTGTTTATCATACTCGCATCACTTGCAACCATATAATCCTTCACGTAGTTTGCATTGCAAGAATCGAAGGATTGGCATAGAACTTGTACCACTACATCAATAGCTGTAAAAGAGGTGGGCGCAAATAAGCACGTAGTTTAGGAGCTTAGATGGCATATGAGATGATATCAGAGTCTTGGCGGGGCATCAGGTTCATGGGAGTGCTGGCAATTATCCATGTCGGTCAAAAATGAGCGTCGGCTCAAAACCCGACAATAATGCGGATCTATGGAACAGGAAACTTTAGACAACATGAGACACCCCGGAATGCAACCATTTTGTTTCTCGGTTAGCTGAAAATGATGATTTGACAGCGTTGAAGACCTGTCTTTGTTGCGTGATTCGGTCTCGTATAGCTTCGGCTGGAATTAAGCAGAGGTTTGCTGGGAGGAAGTAGCTCTCATTCGGTCAACAGTCGTTAAATTCTATTTCCTTTTCTACCAGCTCTGTCGGACTTGCAAGGAAAATAGTCCGAATTGCGAGCATTGTCAAATCAAACCTCTTTAACTTCAGAACTTAGGTGTCTCGACAATTGTATTTTTCAAGGGATTGACCGAAGGTACATGCTCAAAATATACAAACTGTAAGCTGCGATATCTTATACCTGCGCGGACCCGGGAGATGCCATAAAGTAGAAAATAGCGAAAGTCGTGGTTTGTGGTACTGCAAAAGTCATACAACTTGAGAAATCATCTCTCATGAAAAATCGGGTTTCACGGTGATCTTACTCTTCCACCTTGACCGGCGTATCGTGCTCCTACGAGAAGCAAAATACATTCTCCGGGACAAGCCTTTTCAATTGTGCAAATGAGGTTCTTGGAATGTCAATATTTATTGACGTTTGTAACCTTTAGCTAAACCTCCCGATTGTCCAACTTTTATTCATAATCTTCATTCCAGCGGCCAGTCCGTGGGTTAAGCTCGTCTTCACGATGGTGTTAATTTCTACAAAATAGATCTTGCGATCAGGTATCTGCAATTTTTATCAAAGATGGGTGGAGGGATCGGGCCAAGTTGCACGAGAAAAGGTTGGCTAGGGAAGTTTGGCTGCGAAAAATCACCGCGAATCGAGAGACGGCCACAATGCCCTCCTATTGCCGCGAGACGTAAGCTCCCTACTACACTTGTATGATTCGCTTGAGAAGATGTAATCTAGTGTAGAAAATCTAAATATTCAGGAAAATCAATCTTGTTTGTTTCGCTCAAAAGAATTAGCTATTGAAATGAGAACATCATGTCCATGTGTTGTGCTTTTTATTACTTGGGCTTCGATCAGTGGTTGCTTTCCTGGTGATCTGCGATTCTGTGAGATGTAGTCGGTGAGAAGGCCGGAACCGTTAGTTATCACATTTTTCTGAAAAGTATTGGCGCGACACACCAAACGTCTTATCATCACACGCGAAATTACAAATTATCCCTACCCTTGATAACTGCAACAAGTTCCTTGATTTTTCCATCACTATGCAACAAACCATACCTGCGAAATTGCTTCACATACGTGGGCAACTCCAGGGCAGGCTTCGTCGCCAAGAACTCTGCGAACGCATTGCGATTTGCCTCAATGTAGGCAGGAGTGAGGAGAAACTTGCGCGTCTTTATCATTTCGTCGACGGTGGCAGTGGCACTGCGGGGCGTGTCAAAGCCCTCACCAGGTTTCAATACAACACCGACCGTTTTGAGAGCCTCAAATACACCTGCTTGATGTGCAGGAACCAATCCGCCATGCTCTTTGATTTTGAAGTTGCGAAAGTGTTCTTGGTAATCGTCGGGCGTGGCGCGACGCGATCCCGTCCAGCCCATCTCGATCAATTCCTCGTTTGTCACGTCTAATTTGACACCCGAGTTACCGAAGCGTATGACCTTGATGGGGTTAAAAATGCCCAGATAGAGCGTGAAAAAGATCATCAAGCATTTGAGAATGTGTATCACAAAAAAGGTGCATTGCAAAAGCACCAGAACCGGCTCGTTTATATCGTCAATCATTTTCTGAGCTAAGAAAGAGTTACCAAATGCACGCAAGACGCGAGCGGCAATGATAGTGACCTGATTTGTCAAGCACAAGCCCGGTGTCGGACTGATAAAATCGGGCAAATCAGTGTAGAGCCACGCGACAAGAAAAGCCACGACGGCGTAAAAGTTGAAGTAATTGAACTCCCATTGTGGGAGTAAAAGCTGGCCCTCCAAAACGTGATCTGCGACTTTCTCAGCGAGAGAAGGGATTGGCCGCGGGTGCTTCTCAGCATTATAGTCAAAGAGGAGAGCACCGTCTGTAGTAAGGTAGCCAGGGGAGGTACTTATCTTGAACGAGACGGGAGCTACTTCGTAAAAAACGCTTGGTCTGAGAGATAACGGAAGAGACTTGAAGATGACGAGGAGATCGGCAAATGTGGTATTTGGATTAATCTGAAAGCAATAATCCTTTTCTAAATCGTCATTGAATCGGATGTAGATATCAAAGTAATCTTCCGGGTCGATGGTTTCCTTGAGATCTTTTGATTCATCCACTATGACTTCCTTTGTAGTCTTGTCATTCTTGCGTGCATTTTTAGGCATTTTCAGATGTGGAAAGAGAGTGTGGACAAGGTCGACGAGACGTCGGCTTTTGAACTCTGTCCGATGCAGTGCACGTGACACATTTTTGGGTGCAAAAAAAATGCGGGGGTGCGGGGAAAATGAGTCTTGCGGGGAAGACATGAGCTCGTAATTTTGAGGTGGAAATTCTACTTGACCCGTAAAAAGTAAAAGGATTGATTATATACTATGTACTTTGTTGAACGATGCACGACGTGCTGTCTCTAAAAAATATGGGCCCAATCGCTCAGCTGACGCTATTGCTTCGGTGATCCGGTAGTGTCACTATGAGTAGAGGGCAAATTATCCACTGAATTCTCCGTTAACGCTTTCGCATTGCTTTGATGTTCCTCTGCGTCTTCTTCACGGTGTACGTCTTCTGGTTTTGGCAACTTCTTATTGCTCACAAAAACACTGGCTACCGTCCCCAAAAATGCAAATCCGATCCCCATGTAGAATACATTGCGTATGGCCTTCATCAATATTTGCTTGATGAATCGCTCTGCTTCTGGCGTGAGACTCTTTATAATAGTATTGCTCGCTTGAAGTGACTCGGCGCTGATACCGTGCTTCAGAAGTTCGGCGAGAATACTCGACAGAGCACCACCGATTCTTTCCTTGTAGACATTGTTTAGGGAAGCAGTGTACACCGAGTCGCCCAACGTGGCCGAGAGTGCCGAGAAGAGAGCTCGGTAGAAGCTGCTGAACGCAGTAACGATAATAATCGATCCGGGGATATCGGGAGCACTCATTTGGGCTGCCATAGTTGCGGGCTGAAACATCAAGCCGATACCCACACCGGCAATAATAAGGAGACCCACTTGTTTGGCGAAGGACGAGTCCACATCCAACAACGTCAACATGCCGGCACCGATAGGGGTGAGGATGCCACTGAGAACCGCAAAAATCTTGACGTGACGCAGCTTTTGGATGATGATGGCGCTGAATGTGGACGAGATCACTACCGCTACAATAGTAGGCAAGAGGTGGAGACCAGCTGAGAGCGCAGAGCGATCCCTGATAACCTGAAAGTATATGGGCAAGAACACCATCAGCACGATGAAAAAGGAGAATGTTCCAGCTACGGAGCCCACAGCCGTGAGCACCCCTGAATGAAGAATAATGTTGCCCGGAAGCAAGGGCTTTTTGCAAAACTTGAAGTTCCACGCAGCCCACACACCGCACAAGACTCCCAGGGCAACAAAACACGCAATCACGGGCGCAGAACCCCACGTATAACCCTGCCCGGGCCATGTAAGTGCGAGCAAGAGGAGCACACACCAGGCAATGAGAAGGACCGTGCCGACATAGTCGTAACGCAACAATTCCTTCTTGACATCGATAGTTCCGCGAGGGGGGTTAAATGTAAGGAAAAAGAACACCAAAGCCACTCCTCCTATGGGCAAGTTGATGTAGAAAGCCCACCTCCAAGTCACATTTTCTGTGAAGGCTCCGCCAATGAGCGGGCCCAACACCGAAGACACTGCGAAGCAGCATGAGATAATAGCCAACGCTATGGGGCGCTTATTGATGATGACAATCTCTGAAGTGATCACGAAGACCAACGACTGGATACCCGCTGCCCCTATACCGGCAAGCACCCTTCCTCCGATTAATGTGTTCATGGTGGGCGCGAGCGCACACAAGAGCGAGCCCGCTTCGAACAAGATTATACCGAAGATCATGGCCCATTTGCGGCCTATAATGATGGAGATTGTTCCGAAAGGCTGTATGAATACGGAGAGCGCAAGCAAGAAGCCTGACAGAAGCCATCCCACACGATCATAGGCGTGAAACTTATTGCCCACGGTGGAGAGAATGGTGGAAACAATAGTTTGGTCGAGAGCCACCAAAAAGAGACAAAGGAAAAGCGAGATGAAGCAGAGGATGAGGGGCCAGCCGTGGAGATACTGGTCCTCGCGGTTCGTGCCATCGCCAGCCGCGCTTTCCTTGTATATTTTGCGCACCGGTTTGCCCTCTTCGACCGCGACCACAGGGACATCCGTAGAAGACTTGTCTAGAGACGCCATATCGTCGAGTGCCAAACGAGATCCAGTTTTCCCCCTGCGCATCTCGGTTTTATTGAGCGGCAAATGCGTAGCCGGGGTTTGCCGAGGGAGAGGATATTTTTTTTGCACGGGTCTTCTTGTGTGCGTTAAAGAAACGCAAAAACAGCTCGGGTGCAGCGAAATTTCTTGGCGCAGTGTCGGTTATTGAGGTTGACCCTCCGATGATCTCTGCTCTGAGAGGATATAGGCGAGTCTTGGAAGGTCCACATGGCCAAGTAGCTACTGCGCCAGTAGTGGCGACTTTGTCGCCCCCAAGGCCTATCGATCCGAGATGCATATTACTAATCACTTTTACAACCGATCGGCTGGAATTAGTTACGCGGTAACGCCGCTGTAAAGTGCCCTAAAATAGTCTAAAAAGATATTTTTTTTCAAAATAGTCCAGCCACCTCTTGAACCGGTATGATTTCCTGAGGTTCTGCCCATGGAACCCAAACAGTATGTGTTTGAAAAGCGTGAATTACGGGCAAGTACAATTTGAGTGAATGGTTGCAGGTACAGCGAGAAAAATGCTATTTTTTGGCTGCAAAAGTTTTGCCACGTTGGGCATAATGCAACACGTAATTGCCACGACATCACAATAATTGTTAATTTCTCATCAAATGAGCTTGGATGGTTTATTTGAAACAGTCTTGTTATTATTTGACGGCAAATGATTAGAGCTATCAGGCCCAATAATTTGTATTGCTCGCAACACCAGCTAATAAATGGCTATGTGGTATTTATTTCTGTGGGTATTCTTTAACGAATATATCCCATAGATAAGACTACCAGACTGATATGAAGTCTAAGGAGGAATCTTAATATCATCAATATCCCAAACAAAAGTTTAGAGCCCATTTGTATTTTGTCGGACTTTAAAGCTTTATGGAAAATCAGAAGTCTGAACTCAGGACGCACAATGTGCCAGAGTGGAACTAAGTGTAATTCAAAAAACATCGTATCCAACTAAAATCGACTTATGCTTGTCTTTCGGTACAAAAGCTTGACACATGCCCATTTGCGGAATCTCAATCTTGGACACCCAAAACCAGATGATGTCACTCAATTGGCCCTACAAGATTGGTATTTGGGGGTTTACACTGATCATCAATTGATGATAAAGCAAAATCTCTTTTACTTTTACCCACTTCTGTCGATAAAAATAGCACTTTTGTGTAAGTCGGAACGAAATGCTCCTTGGTTCGAGCACACGGATTCGACGCCGCACTAATTTTTTATTTCCACTGACCCATCTCCATCTTAAAATATAACTTCCGATGATTTCGGACGGCTACTATCATCACAAATCGCCTCCAGTTTCATGGCCATATTGCGTTGATACGCCTCAAACTCCAGTGCGATATATTCATCAGTTTGCAAGTCCTTTTTTGTGGGGATATATTTTCTGGTCGCTATATCAATCACATACGCGAGCAAAATTTCAGCCAGACTCCTAATCTCAGACGGAATGTCATTGTGACTCTGTAACCATAAAAGTTTCCAGCGATTGGCATAAGTGAAAGAGTTTTTTATGGTACCACATTCGAGCGCGGTAACTGCAATGTGATAGAGGACATCCAAAGGCCTCAAATAACGTGGCTCGATGATACAAATGTTGTAACTGCCAAGAATTCTTTTTCTGTCTTGAGCGAGATACTTCAACAGTTTTGCACGAGCTATTCTGGCGTCAATGTTCAGCGATGCGAGTCCGTGGTAGTTCTCAACGTTTTCTTCTACCATTATTTCCTTTCGCACTGGCGTAATTGATTGAACATGATGGGGATCCCACTCGATTTTGCCCTCTGAAGCCAGCAACAAATGCTGCTCGAACCCGATCAATTCTGGAGTCCCCGGAATAAGATCCGTGCTCCTTTGCACGGCATAGGTGAGAAACTTATCTTCATCTTGCCTGACATCAAAAGGATTGGGGTCGCCAAAACTCTCCCACCATCGAGCCCACCTTTTCGCAGCCGTGACGCCCCGGAGGTTGTCCTGACATTTCACCGATAAGAGGGCCAACGCGTAAAGCTTGTCTAATGGATTCCCGTTCGACACAGCGTCAATCTCCGCTAAAAGCGCAGGACATTTTATAGTGATAGCCTTGCGGCGAGAGCACGAAGCGGCGAGGTCTCTTTCTGCCTCTAAACTCAAGTGGAGGATGGATCTACCCGCGAGACAAACCAACAGCTCTTCAGGCTCTTGCCACATCTTCAATAAGTCGCATGGTCTGACTTCGCTTAAAAAAGCAGTTGATGGACCAATCCAGAAAAATAGGCAGAGCAAAGTGGATAGGGTTTCCGAAATCATTGCTCACTGATCGAGTTCCTAAGAAGGTAGTTCATGCATGATCTTATACTTTTAGGGTGGGCTACTTCTGTGAGCTGAGGTACGTGGCATGATTCGTTTGTGAAACTATAATTGGCACAGGGAGCAGTTAAAAACTATTGCGTTGTTGCATGAGGCGATCACGGATCGTGCCAAAACGTGGTATCTTCTGCAAGAGACGACGTATAACATGGCTTGGCCCGCGGCCCCTCGAAACAAATCGAGTTTCAGTAAAAAATGTATTATGGAAATGCCAAATTGTAAAGCTTCAATTTTTGACGACTGGTTGTCGTCAATTGAGTTCTTGTGCCAAAATAAATAGCAGATGGTTGAATGCAAAGATTTCATTGTCATGGGTCAATTTGCTGAAGCATTCTCGGCTCCGATCCCATTCTTTACTCGGTGCGTGTAGCAGAATTATACCACCATATTGGTCCGATTCCGCTTCCATGTCAAAGATATCGTATCACGGAGGAGAACCGTTGATGTAGCATGGTTATGTTTCACAACATCCCTAGATCGGATCATGACGTTAGGAAAGCTTGCTTCTGACGATCATAAATATAGTTGGCCATTTTTCCAACCGATCTTTAGCCATTCTAGACACGATCTTTGACTTCCTCGGGTATTGCACAGTGCTCAAGTACGAGTCAAGGTGGATGTTCCTTATTGTAGGAGCGTCTTTTTAATCCAACATAAAAGAGACGTTTCAGCTTTTCACTTTAGCTCTGCGCCAATGCTCACTGACATACTCATCCTCAGTACGGTCCTTTTTTTCTGAAAAAGGTTCTCAACCCGTATCGAGCGTCTGAAACATGCATTGATCTATCTCATGGTTGAAGTATTAGTTTAGACGATAGTGTGTTGCACGTTTACGATAAAATGTTCAGTGTCTTTACCCTAGAGTGATCTTTCAAGTTTCCCACTTTTGAAATATGGAGCAGAATGGCTGCCTTCGTAACTGTACCTACCCACGGTCATGGAAAAGCTACTTGCATCCACAAACTTTGCAATCGCAAGTGCCTATGCAATCCACGCTCTTTGTGCAGACCAAGCTGAGAAAGTCATTGGCGGCGCAAAAGCCATTATTGCAAAACCCCTCCTTGATGACCTCTGCACGGTAGCCGTTCCCGCAATAGCGCCAAACCTGAAGGTAGAATCTCCAGACGAGGCACACTTTCTGCTCTTCCAGGCAAGAAGGCGAGCATGATCCGCAGTAGTCGTTCGACACCAGCGTGATTTCATATTGCGTTCCGGTAGCACACTTTTCGATACTAGTTCTAAAGAACTTTGTGGCCTGTTCCTTGTTGAGCCCTTTGGTAAACGATATAGTCTGCCACCCGTGACATTGCCGACAACCGTTTTTGCCGAAAATGAGCAGTGCAAAGAGGAGCACCAGGAAGACTAGCAATTTGAAACTGTTGTAAATCATCTGGGTCTATTGGTGTATGATGCTGCGACGGTGTGGTCTCATTTATACTGAACGGAACGAGTAGCGAGATAAGCGCGGGACCCGAGCCTTTTCCCACCATCTATTGTTTGGCGTGTGTGTCTTATTGTGAGCGCCCCTGCGTGCCAAGAGCGCATTTATGCGCATACACGTAGAGCGGTGGCATGTGGTGAAAAGCGAGCACAGGGGGAAAATGCGAGTGGCACTGGGGGGAAAAGCGAACGGCACTCCGTGAAAGTGGAAATGGCCTCGGGGAAAAGCGAGTGGCACTCGGTGAAAGTGGGAATGGCCTCGGTGAAGAGCGAGCGGCACTCCGTGAAAGTGGGAATGGCCTTGGTGAAAGTGGGAATGGCCTCGGTGAAAGTGGGAATGGCCTCGGTGAAAGTGGAGATGGCCCTCGGTGAAGGTGGGAATGGCGTCGGTGGAATGGCACTCGATGAGAATGAACGGCACCCAAATGCGCAATTGTGCCCCTTTAAATTCCGCCCTTCTAGAATGAGAGATACTTGTGCTTCGAGTTCTGTGAAGTGCACATGTAAATTTGGAACCGGAACAAGTAAATGTGTTCATTTGTCCAGCTTTCCCCAAGTTGTGCGTTACGGCCGAGGGAGACGCAAAGTCAGTGGCATGTGGTGAAAAGCTAACGGCACTCGGTGAAAGTGGGAATGGCCTCGGTGAAAGTGGGAATGGCCTCGGTGAAAAGCGAACGGC
>JAKTSS010000220.1:0-20287 GCA_030580355.1 Debaryomycetaceae sp. yHKB357 | reverse complement strand
CGGCAGCCGGGCAGCCGAGTGGGGGCGTGCGAGTTTCTCACGAGTGACGGCGTACAGAGTCAGGGGACGTGCGATGTGTGGCGGGTGGGCCTTGCGATTAGGAGTGTATGAATCTTTTTTTTTTTCCAGCGACTCGATTATCGGCGTGGACGCTGGCGTGGGCGGGACGCTGTCGCTGTTCAACGTGGTGGACGCGGAGAACGGCTCCTCGAACGGCGGCTTCTGCTTGCTCTTCCCGAGCCGGATCTTCCTGCGGTGGGGCTTGTACGTCTGCGAGCTGGTGCTCGCGCTGCCTCCTGTGCTCCCGCGGCTGTAGCCGCGACCGTGTATGCTCTCCCGGTAGTAGTTGTTGGCCTGCACCAACGTGATCTTTTCCAAGATGGCCGAGGTGGTTCCGGCGCTGTCGTTGCACAAGAGACTGACGGGGATCCCGTTCGAGGGCGTGCCCCGTGCATTAGCCAAGGACGCGGCCAACACGGCCGACTCGACCTGCGAGTCTGTCGTGTTTTCCTCGGCCAACGACTTGCGGAGTGCGTTCAACAAGCAGGGGCTGTTCTTGTTGAACTTGTCTAGATGTGACCGCTGAACAATGTTCGTCAAGCGCGGAATGTTCAACCTCATGGTCTCGCGCGAGCTGAAGAGGGTTAGGTTCTTGGCGAGAGTGCGGGACGAATAGTTGCTGATGAAATCAATGCCGTTCTCGGGAGCAGTCCCATACGCGAGCAGCTGTGGCTGTGGAGACCGCGTTTCATGGAGCGTCTCGATCGAGAGAAACTTGACCGAGACCTGGTGGATGAGGGTCGGCAAGGTCTCTCTGAACAAGTCCCTGATCTGCTTTTCAATCTGGTTCTGGAGAAAGGTGGCCAAGACCTGGACGGTGTCGAACGTGCTCGACACGGCAATCGAGTCTAGTGGGTCGTTTTTGAACACAAGAGTAAGGCCCTTTGACTGGGAGAACACAATGATGCCGATCCCGTTGATTTTCAAGTCGCTCAACTTGAGGTCCAAGGGCAAGGCGAAGCTCTCGCTCGAGAGACTAAAGTCGGGGGTGATAAATTGCAGCATGCCGGTTTCACGGGCCAAAGAGTTTGAGTGGTGGATGTTCAAGGGGTTTGCCTGGACTTTGGTGTGGAGAGTGAGGGAGAAATCGCCCTCGTACGAGACCTTGAATATCCCGCGGAAGCGGTCGCGCTCGAGCTCGCCAATCTCTAATATCTCAAAGCTGGGGGCGTCTTTTCCAAACGATAGGTCCTTGATGCAGGTATCCAGGTCCAAAATGGTGGGTCGCTCGCCCGAATTAAGGGCACTGGTGAGCAAGTTCTTGGTCCAGGACGAGAGGTCCTCGGTCTCGAGCGAGTTCCAGTTGATCTTGATGGACATGCTCGAGTAGATGTCTTTGCGTTAATGCGTTAAGCCAGGAAGGGAGAGTGGGCAGGCGCGATCAATGCGGCGGATGAGGCGTTATAAGGATCCTGCTATTCTCTGAATTTTTCTCACTGTTGTTTTTTCTCCCGTCGTGTGACATTACGTAAATTTCCCGGAGATGACGATGAGGGCACGGATGACGTAAGTCCCCATCGGAGTATCGGCATCGCCATCTCTCCCTCGCCATCGCCATCTCTTGCCTCGCCATCGCGGAATGCCCGATGTCTAATAATCATGTCTTGTCTCATTCCATCGACATCTGCGACGGAAATGTGATCGATCTCGCCCAATTCAAAGGCAAGGTCCTTCTCGTTGTCAACGTCGCGACCCTGTGTGGCTACTCCCCTCAATTCTGCGAGCTACAAGACTTGTACCGCAAGTATTCCTCGCGCGGCTTGTGCATACTAGCCGTTCCGTGTAACCAATTTGGTAATCAATCGCCTCTTTCGGATCGCGACACTATGAATATATGCCGGACAAAGTTCAACGTCTCCTTCCCGATCTCGAAAAAGGTTGTCGTCAACGGGCACGCCGAACATCCGCTCTTCACCCTGCTCAAAAGCGAAATGCAGGACTCCCTAGGATTCAGGGGGATCAGGTGGAACTTTGAAAAGTTCGTGCTCAGTCGCAGCGGTAAGGTCGTCCATCGCTTCTCGTCCAGGGTTACTCCCCTAGAGTTTGAGCATCTTGTGGTTGAGCTACTAGATGACAAGATGCATTCTTGAGGCGACTAAAAGACTTGTAGATAGACCACTCACTGCAAACTGTAGATAGATCACTGACTGAAAACTGTAGATAGAAAGCTGACCCAGAAACTTGTAGATAGACCACTCACTGCAAACTGTAGATAGAAAGCTGACCCAGAAACTTGTAGATAAGACTCTTAATGTACATTACGAATATCGTTGCTTGTTGGTGGTAGAGAGGTAGGCAGATGTGTTCTGTAATGTTGCAGTCAACACCAATCTGGGGCTGATCGCTTACCTTCACTCCACCCTAATCTTCACTCCGCCCCAGACTGCACTCTACCCCAACCTTCACTCCACCCCAACCTCACTCCACCCCAACCTCACTCCACCCCAACCTCACTCCACCCCAATCCTCACTTCACCCCAATCCTCACTCCACCCCAATCCTCACTCCACACCCTACACCCTTCTCAGCCGCTTGGACTTTGGAAGAATCTGAACATCGTCCTCGTCGTCCTCCTCCTCATCGTCCTCCTCATCGTACGCAGCGCTGCTGGCTCCCTTGGACCGCTTGCCGCTCTTTATACCGCTGGCCTGAGGGTTGATCTCCTTCAACACCGATCCGAGCAACGTCGCGGTTCTGCGCGCGAGCTCCGCGTTGCTGCGGCTCTGGAAGAAAAAGTCAAGCATAAAGAGCGGAGAGTCTCGGATAGCTTCCTTGATCCGGTCGTACACGTCGGGCATGTCCAAACCGTACCGATAAAGCTGCACCAAGAGGAATCGGTCCTCGTCCTCAGAGTAGATGCGCTTGGTCGTCGCCAGGGGCGGGTACTTTAGCACGAGCTCCTGGAGCGGGTACCGGTACTGCGACAACTTGCGTCGCAACGCCTCCTTTTGCGCGCGCACCTTGACGATCTTCTCTTCGCCGGCCTCGATCTGCGCAATGTACCGCTCGTGTCCGTCAATCTCGTGGTACCGTGTCCAGAACGCCCTCGCATACGCCCGCGTCTCCTCCTCGCTCTTGTCCTCAAACTCGCTGGCAATGGCGCTGATGGAGTTGCGGCCGTGCTTCAGGCACACCTGCACAAAGTGCATAAAGTCGCGGCGGTTCCAGTTGCCGAACCCTTGGCCCAACAACTCCTCCTTCAACGCCCGTTCCTCCTCCGTCAACAACCGCGACTGGTCAATTTCCTGCTGCTGGAGCTGCTGCTCGAGCTCGCGTTCCTTGAGATCGCCCGGCTTCCCCGCTTTCAACGGCACCTTGAACCCGGTCTGCTTCTTGAAGTAGTTCTTTTCAAGTTCGTGGAGCTCAAAGAGCTTGGCAGGGTAGAACTGGTGGTCATAGAGGTTGAGCTGTTTCGGCGGACGCGGCCCTGAACGCAGCACTGTCGCCAGCGCCAGCTTGCCTCCGCCTCCAGTGTTGAGGACGTCCTTGTAGTACATATCGATCGAGTAGTTTTCCTTCCGCTCGCGCTTGCCCGGCTGGATCCATACCTGACCAACATTCAACGTGGACGTCTCCTTCTTTTTGAAGTTCTCTCCGTTCCACTCGTACACCAGCTCGTCGTTTGTAAAATTCTGCAACGCGTTCAAATCGAGCTTTTCGTATTTCTTGTTGAGTTCCTTGGTTTTCTGCTCCGAGGCCTTCAACAACTCCTCAATGTCAAGAACACTCGACGAGTGGGCATCGCCAAATATGTCCTGGGCGCCAAACTGGATCATGTCGAGCAAATCGTTCTTGGACGACGCCTTCAGCGACTGCTGTCCGTCCAAGCCTGCCATGTTGCGTCCCTGCTGGATCACCAACTGGTCCAACCGCAACTTTTGCGTGGCGCGCTCCAAGACTTTCTCCTCAATAGCGTTTTCAGTGATGAATCTAAACACCTTCACCTGTTTTGTTTGGCCAATGCGGTGCGCGCGGTCCATGGCCTGCAAGTCGGCCTGGGGGTTCCAGTCCGAGTCGAACAAGATGACGATATCCGCCGACGTCAAGTTGATTCCTAGTCCGCCCGCACGAGTAGTCAACAAAAAGATGAACTTTTCGCTCCCGGGAGCGTTGTACTCGTCAATAGCGTTGATTCGGTCGGCATGGTCCGTTTGGCCATCGATTCTGTTGTACGCGTATTCACGCAAGTAGCAGTAATCCTCGAGAATGTCCAACATGCGACTCATTTGCGAAAAGATCAATACTCGCAGGCCTTCGGCGCGGAACTTCCGCAACAATCCATCCAAAATCATCATCTTTTGAGAGTTGGTCACCAAGTGCTCGCCGTTCGTGAATGGCGGGCCGGGCTCTGCCCCGTCAAACAAGTAGGGATGGTTGCAGCACTTGCGCAATTGCATCACAATATTCAACAAGCGAGTTTTGCTCTCCTTCTTCCCGTTGGCACCGTTCACGGCATCGATATCCTTCTCCAAGATCTTCTGGTACCATTTGCGCTGCATCTCAGTCATGCTGACGTACACGTTCAATTCTTGTTTCGGAAGAAGCAGCTTTTCAACGTCTGCCTTGATCCGTCGAAGCAAAAAGGGTTTAAGGACCTTGTGTAGTTGGGAAACCACGCTACTCTCGTCCTCATTCTCCGCACGGAACCAGTCATCAAACGACTCGCTATCAGCAAAGACATCCGGCAATATAAAGTTGAGCAACGCCCAAAGCTCGCGCAAATTATTCTGAAGAGGAGTACCGGTGATCAATAAGCGATTTTGCGAGTGGAACAAGCGGATAATCTGCGACAAAAGCGACTCCTCGTTCTTTATACGGTGGGCTTCATCAATGACGATGTACTGCCAGTTGAACTTTTTGAGCACGGACTTTTCCTTGATGACGATCTCGTACGAGACAATAATCACATCAAATTCGCAGCCGAGGATCGATGTCTGAAGCAAATCATGACGCACGTCCTTGTCTCCGGTAAGCACAAGAACGTTCATCTGGGGCAGCCAGTGGTTGAATTCTCGTTTCCAATTGTCCAACGTCAGTTTCGGGGTGATGACAATGTGAGGCCCATTGATCCCCTTGATGAAACGAAGATAACTGAGGAATGCAATGGTCTGGAGCGTTTTACCCAAACCCATCTCATCGGCCAATATGCCCAGCAAGTTGTTTTCGTGCAAATTCACAAGCCAATTGAGGCCCTGGATCTGGTATGGCCTCATTTTCCCATCGATAAAAGATGGACTTTCGGTGAATTCAAAAGGCTGAGAGCTTGAAGAGTCATTAGACTTGAGGAGCTCGGCGTCTTCCTCCTTTTCTGTTTTGCGGCGACGTGCCATCTGCGCGTTGTCTTCGGTCTTGTGGCGAGCGTTGATCTCATCAAAGATTTGTCTCACTACCGGATCCTTACTGGCCTTAGCCTCGATGAAGTGCTTGAATAAATTTGTCAAGCCGAGCAAGTACTCGAATCGGCGGCGAGTAAAGTCCACGTTGATTTGCTGCTTTTCTCCAGCCGTAAAGTATCTGGTGGCGTTCACCGCCGGCGAAAAGTCGGTGACTAGAGGCGGAGCAGGACTCTTTCAGGGTTAGTATGTTTCGTGAAGGACCAAGGTTATTCAGTTGGCACTTACCGATTCGATCGAAGACTCCATTTTCCGAATGTCTGGCAGATCAGTGTTGAGTGATTGGGCTGTTGATTCACGAACTGGTCGCGTTCAGTTTTTTTTTTGCTGCTCCGCAACTGTTACGCGTCAGGTTTTTGGGACCGCGGACTCCGTGCACGTGCCCTTTCGGGATGGGTATGAGGCGTTTCGCTTTCCGCAAGTCTGGAAACCGCTCGATGAAACCGTGTCTCTACCCTATGTGTCCAATCTGCGTTTTCTAGAAAGCGCTCGATGAAACCGTTTCTCTACTCCATGTGTCCAATCTGCGTTTTTAAAACTTTCAAACCCCCGGGCTTTATCAAGTCCACATCCTGTCGGGTTTCGGGTGTTACGCGTCGTGATGCCTTTGCTTTTTCCGAGGTGACTTTCCTCAAGGTGAGCTGATTTTATCAATTATTACCAGTGTCTAACCGAAAATGCCGGAATTAGCATTGGTCTTTTTCAGAAAGCATTACGAGTACACCTTCTTGTGGTATGACCTTTTGGTAGCTAGAAAACTTGATGTTTTGACGCGAATTCGGAACTTCACCACAATATACTGACACGTTTGGTGTAGCGTGTTAAGTTAAAACATACAAATCCAATGGCAAATTTGGAAGCTGAACCGAATCCCCTGTTCGAATCGGAAATCTTGGTGTCCGGGGAATCAAATGATTTGTTGACGATGGAATGTTATCGCATCGCATTGCCATCTCTACTCTCGGCATAAATCACATATTCTCGCATGACACTTGCATAACCACTAGAGTCGTGAGTAAAGTGCTGAACAAGTTTCAGCTCCAGTGCCAACTTGCCCTCGGCAGAAGTCGGGTCTCGCGTCATGCAGTCGCCAAGCGGTACAATGCGTGCTGGACCGCGGTAGACGATTGCATTGGGTACACACGTGTATTGCAGCGTGCGATTGCGTAGACTAACACGTGCTGGACCGCGGCAAAAGATTACGACGGGCCAGCACGTGTAGCATCGCGCTTAGCGATTGCAGCGGACGCAACCACGTGTACTACCTTGTCAGCTGTGTAAAGCCGGGAAACAGAATTTCCATCGATAGACAGTGGCGGCATCACGCCACGGCATCACACGACGCGCGTAAACGACTAATGAGTCATCAATGTCAAGCATCTGCTCGTAAGTGCCGATTACGAGTCGATGCACTTTCTTGAGTCACAAGCTCAAAAGACCGCGCTGTGCCCTTTTCAGCGCTCCTTTCTCTGATTTCGACTTGATCTTGGCCAAGTAGGTTAGCTACAACACAGCACGCACGATCAACATCGCCCGCGAATGTGGCACAAAGGGTTATCGGGACGGAGTTCAGGTTGCGATCCAGTCTAGGGATTGTTTTTTTTTTTTGATATCTAATTTTTGCGGCCAATTACCAGTCGATATTTTTTGTTCCAACTTGTACATCCGCGGCAAACCCCTGACTTTAAAACCTGCTCGCAAAAAACACGAACAGTGCACAAAAAAAAAATACGGCATCTTCTAGCGGCGTCTGCTAGCGGCTGGAACGTCCCAGAGGCATCGAGGGCGGCCAAGGCGGCGTAATTAGGGGGATGGAAATGAATTGTTGACGCGATTATTCCAGCGAGTACGCCACCTATTGTTCGAATGTGAATGTTTTTTTTAGACATTTGTTTAAATTGCTCAAGTCTCTTGTCGAGCGTGTTCGCTAGACAATTGGAATTGTTGCGTGGCATTTCGGGATCTTTCGCACAATTTATTCATATTCCCGGGACGCTGACGTGGGCGATGATTATTGAGAGCTGGGCAGTAGAAATAAAGCGTAAATCCCTCTTGTCCCGAACGTTGTACTGTTTAAAAATTGCGCTTGGGGATCCAGCCGTGACTTGAAGATGTGGCTTGAACGAGATTCTCCCAGTCGTCATCTCGCATTTAAACCGCAGGGAGCCCTGACCCCGTCCGGAGTTAAGAACGGGGTTTATGTCCATGTCAAGCCGAGGCCCCCTAGCTGTTAATGTACTTTCTTACAAGCAACTGATTTAACTGGGTAAATATTTCGGAGTTCAGGGGTTCTTCCTTGCAATTGTTACAGCTGGTTGTGGAATTTCTCTTTACAATCGGATATTATGCCTTGGCAAAATCTTAGCTTCCGAGCGATAAGAACAATAGAGGGCTTACTTCTCGAGAAGGAGGAGGTTGTGCGTATGTAGGAGCATTTGCTTAAGCAGTTCGCACGCGATCGTAACAAGTAATAATTGCGTCTCGATGGTCATTCTGCAAAAATCCGCCACCACGGAACCACTCTTAAAATAGAATGGGTAAATTTTTTGAAGCGATAAATCCCGAGCACGACAACTAGACCCTTCTGGTAGATGTCCGTCGTCGTTATTGTTCTCATCACCTGCCAGTTTCGCCAAGCCATGTTAAAGTACGATGACAACCAACCGCAGCCGCGCTCGTAAATTTACGATTAGAAAAACCAATATTTCTTGCCGTGGAAGGGGCGCAGAGAAGGAGGCGTCTAGAGCCAATGCTTGGGCTTAGCTCGCAGGTGCGTCATAGTGACCGCAGACAGAGCACCAGCGCTGTTCGTAGAGGCATTATCACATCATGGCACAGAAGGGAAAAGCTGTGGATGAATATTTTCAACGAGCGCGAGCAGGGTGTTTTCTTTTTCTGAGCAGTATGGAAAAACACGTCGCAAATAGAACGTTTGTTCAGCATTGAACACTGCGCCACGATAAAGATTCGAGCGCGAGTCAAGGATTATCAGTCAATCACACCACAATTACCAGCCAGAGCCAAGCACGAGTCAGACTTGAGAGAGCCAAGAAAAATCCCGGAACAATAGTAGTTGCCGGATCCGTATGGCATTCCGATTTCCAGCTGGAGGGGCTACTAATTCTGAGATAACAATGCAGGCTTAAAATATCTCACAGACAAATTCACGAAAGCACAACTTTGTGAACGTTGACTTTATTATCCAAATTAGCGATAAGAGCGGGAGTTAAGGTAGGACAAGAAAAAATAATTCCTCCTCGCCGAGGTCGTACCGTTTCCGCGACGTGAAGCGCATCTTTTACAAAAAAGACAACTGGAAAATAAGGGTTTTGTAAACATGGATTAATTCCAGTATGGATATGGATAGAAACATTGAGTGGACGACAGAGACATCAAGTGGATAATGACAGAGACATTGAGTGGATGACAGAGACATCAAGTGGATAATGACAGAGACATCAAGTAGCTAAGGAGTACTGACGACAATCAGTATGGTGACGATACAGGAAAATGAATCAGTTTTAGTGTGAAAATGACTGTGAGACTGCAAGCAATCGGGAAAATGACTTTAGAGACTGCAATCAGGTATGATAATGAATATTTTAGAGACTGCAATCAGGTATGATAATGAATATTTTAGATACTGTGCGTGCGAAATGATCGTGGTTTAGGACTCGGGCAACTGCTTTTGCTCTATCCGGGCCTTGCCCGCGTTGAACAAGGACTGGGCGTTGTGGTGGACGAGCCGGACGTGGCGCGTGAGCGAGTCGCGCCGGTAGAACGCCTTGCCGCAGTTTGCCTGGTCGCATATGTATATCGTCAGGTGGAGCTGCTTCTGCACTCTGCGCGCGGCCCCGTTGTCGTCGACGCGTATGTAGCCCTTGCAAAAGTGGTGGGTCACGACGTGGTGCCGCAAGTTCGCGCGCTTTTCGAACCCGAGCACGCTCATGGGGCACTCCGGGACCGGGCAGCGGTACGGGCGGAGCGAGACGAAGGCGTGGCCGTGCTTCTCGCGGTGGGTGATCATGTCGTAGTAGTCGGTGAACTTGTAGTCGCAGTTGTGGCAGGTGTTGCCCTCCAGCTCGGTCATTTTGATCTGGGCGATGGCGCTGGCGGGGTATCGCGCGAGGATGCTGCCGGTGCTGCTGACTTTCGGGGGCCGTGTTTTCTCGACAAAGTACAGCTTCACCTCGTGTTGCTGGGGACTCGGGCCCGGGGTGTGGAGGTACTCGTTGACGACGGGAGAGGCGTAGCAGTCTTGTTGGCAGGGGTACGAAATGGGCGGGGCGTGGGTGTGGTCGGTGTGGTGGTCAGTGTGGTGGTATTGATCGTTGTGGTGGTCAGTGTGGTGGTATTGATCGTTGTGGTGGTCATTGTGATGGTACTGATCGTTGTGGTACTGATCGTTGTGGTACTGATCATTCTGGTGGTACTGGTCGTGCTGAGGAAACTGGTCGGTCGTGGGGGTATGGGTTCTCAAGTCGCGGTCCTGTTCACCGTCGTCCTTCACCAATTGGGACGGGGAAGAGAACGAGGACGGAAGCGGGTCGGCTGATGCCAGCATCAGGGGAGAGTGCGAGTCCAGCACATGCAGATCGGAGAGGGAGCGGCGGGCCACGCTGTCGGAGTAGCGTCTCCACGAGGTGTCGTCCATGGCCAGGGCGGCCGCGGCCGCGAGCTGCTGGCAGGACGACGGGTAGGTCAAGGCGAGCGAGACGGTCAAGGGCGACGACAGGTAGGCGGACGGGGGCCCTGGCGAGGCGGGGCTCGGGCCCACGGGCCGCGAGTACATCTCGTAGTTGGCGGAGAGAGGCTGTCTGGGGCACTGGACGTAGTTTTGAAGCAGACAGGGGTACTTTAGAGAGTCGTCGCTCGCGAAGAATTTTGCGGAGTAATTGGCCGGGTCAAGCGCCAAGTTCTGGTCGTGGGTATCGGCGAAGCTCGCGACGAAGCTCTGGTACGCCAGGCCGCGCAACGAGGTGTACTCGGACAAGTTATCCAAGTAGTCGGCGTAGGAATCGGAAGCCTGGGAGATTGTGTATTCGGCGTCTGCGATGGAGGAGACGGGATCCATGACCGATTTCAGGCAGTTCTTGTAGGACGGGCCATCGCGTCTTAGGTATTCGCCGTAGTCGAAGGGCGGCAGGGTGTAGTCCAACATGGGGTGAGGCGGGGAGAGTGGGCGGAGAAGGATGGAGTGGGCGGAGAAGTAAGGGTGCGGAGGGAAACAGAGAGATCAATCAACAGCGAGCGAGCCGATGATACCGGGAGAACACGGGGATACGGCGCATATTTATACAGCCAAGAATTCCCGATAAGAGCGTAAATGGAGCCTGGGCGGTGAAGAGGATGGAGGTGTGCAGGCTACGAAAGCTATTGCCGCAAATAATTTTCTGGGTTTAGTAGGAAAATTTTCTGGGTCTGATAGAGTGGAAATTTTTTAGCGCACTGATAGACTGAAAATTTTCCCAGGATTAATTTTCCCGTTCCGATCGTGGAGGATTTGGCAAAATATTGTGTCACGAGTGTTTCGTCGAGATGCGAACGGATGTTTCTGGTGCGAGGCTCCAGGGGAATCAGGCAACCTGGGGGTCACTCGACGAATTGGGAACAGACCCCGGCCGACCGGCTGCGGGGCGCTGAGATGATGACAATCAGTGCCGGGTGTTCTCTGGGCATCCATCGATGGAGTGCATTGGTATCGCGTCCAGCTCCCTCCCGGCGGCTCGCCGACACGCTCCCCTCCCCAGCGCACCGAGGAACACCCGGTACAACATGTTGAGGCAAGGCTTTCAGACCCATGCATGCCGCACGCGAATAATTTTGAAACCCTCGCAATTTTACGCGAAGACGGAAAATAAACCTTGGGGATTCAATCGGGAAAAAAATACGTATTCACCTGGCAAAAATAGATCACATGTCTAATTTCGCAACAGAAATATTACTCTGCTGCAACAAACACCGAGATCTATTCGGGCCTCCCAGGCCTGTTCATGCTCGAAATCCCGAACGTTTCCTGAACAGCTATTCTCGTAATCTTTGCGCGACGGGCTCGCAGAATGCGTCCCGTATTCTCCGCGCATTTTTGCCGCAAGCCCCTCCTCACCCTCCTCCTCCCTCCCTCCCTCCCTCCCCAACTGCGATTACGGTTGCACCTCTTCCCCATGTGTGTATCTGTGCAAGCGTTTGGTTACCGCACCCAGGCAGCAATCTTGCGCACGTGCGTACCCTTTTCTGTCCGCGTGGTCTAGACCGCCCCTCCCCGTCCTCTACGGTAACGGCGCCCCTGTCAACCCGATACATACCTTTCTTTATCAGTTGCCGCGATCTGTGTTAGCCTCTTGTGACGTCATTTCAAGCGCCAATCGCGCTCGTTTCCGCAGTATTTTACGGATACCTACCCTTCCTCCAGCATCCCAATCGCGCCATTTTTTATCTGCCTGGGTTTTGTGGTCCTCGGATAGTCGGATGCAACGGAATTTGAGAATGAGGCACTTTCTACTTCATCTCCGTAGCACCATAATCTTTCGTGCTGTATCGCTACGTAGCACTGATCTTACGCCCATGTTCTTACCTCTCACTGATCTTACCTCTCACTGATCTTACCTATCACTGATCTTACCTATCGCTAATCTTACTCATCACTAATCTTACTTATCACTGATCTTCATCCCTGTAATCTTAATCACTGTCTTACCTATCACTGTATCTGCACGGGGCTTGCCCCCGTAACCTCGATACTAGATATTTATTTCCTTCGCCATTTGCCACAAAAAAACCTCCTGACCATGCGTTTACACTTTAGGGGATCGCCTGATCGTCATGTGGTTTTGCCTATTTGGCTCCGAGACCGAGGCTAAGCATCCATGCCGGGGCCAGACCAGCCGACGGGTTCTTTTCGCATCCCCAAATTGCCGTTCCCGTCCTAAATTACCCGTTCATTCCGCATCCAGCAATATATTTCGGCCGCAACCGTGGTCTGCCGAGTGTTCTTTGGGACGCGCGCATGTCTTATCTTGCCACCTGCTTCTTTACTTTGTTCGTCTCATTCATCACTCGCACGACATTTATCGCCGAGTGTACGGCGGTGACCTTTCAATTGTAAAGTGCTCTTTCCATCGCAGTGTCTCTCAATTGATGTCCGGCCGCAATTGTTCTTTGCTGCGCACTTTGCCCTGGTCACGCATTATCCTCCAGCTGCGCACTTTGCCTTGGTCACGCATTATCCTCCACCTGCGATTATCTCACCAGCGATCGTCTCCACCAGCAAATATCTCCACCTGCACATTTCACCCCGGTCATGCATCATCCTCACCTGCACATTTCACCCCGGTCGCCATCCTCCAGCTCCCAATTTTGCCTCGGCCACGCACGTCGCCGTCAAGCTGGACATTTTAAAAATAAACCACTCTTGCAGTCGGATACCGTTCTTCGCTCCTGCGATGGGGTCTGGGCTCTGTCTTTTTTTCTCCTTAAATCCGTTGTCATAGGCGCCCCCAGTCTTTTGTGTTCTTCCGATTTCCAAGTACCCTTCACCTCCCAGTGCTGGTCCTTAAAACATCATCCACTCTAAACCGGAGATCGGTTTCGGTGGCAAAGGACGCAAATTAATCCGGTGGGTATGCGATCACAGCGTCCCAAATAGTAGAAAGTAGCATGTGTAATGAGCATGTGTAGTGAGCATGTGAGCTGAGATAGCATGTGAGCTGAGATAGCGGCATGTGGAACTCAGATAGCAGCATGTGTAGGCATGTGTAGGCATGCAGTGAGCATGCGACAGCGGCGCACAATTTCGTCGCTCCATCTTGCACGGCCCCAACACCCCACTCGACCCCACATTTCGATTCGGCCCCAATATTCGCCCGATCCCGATCGAGGCCCTGCAACTCCGCTGAATCTGGCTAAAAATATTTGCTCTAAAAATTTTAAAATTTTCAGTCCATTCCCCGCACTGCGCTTTTATGCCGCGGCAGAAATTAATAAAACATGTCTGCGTGTGCCTGTTCCGGCCGACTCTCAGCGCATCAATCTGACGGCTTTGCCAAGCGTCATGCGGTGAAGTGTGACACCTGATGGACCAGAATCTTGCAACTATTATTTTTTCTCTTGCGCGGTGCAACTGCTCTCGGCACGCCGGACCATGCACGCAAAACATAACTCCGATCGCTTTCACTTTATTCGCACGCAAACCCACAAACGCATATCATTTGGCTGCGCATCAGGTCACACCTTTCGCTCGCGTACGCCGTTGCCAGCAATGGTGTTATCACACTTTCAGTCGTTGTCCAGTTGCCATCAGAGGGATCCCACTTTATTTGACTGTATTCGGAGATTGACACCTGGTGCAAAGATCGTGCGCAACTTGTTGTTGCATACACCTACACGTCTCTATAAGTTTTGGGGTAAATGATAATTTGAATGGTCTCTTGTGGGGTAAATGATTTTTCAAAGCATCCTCATGAGGCAACCATAACCCCATCCTCGTCCTCGCGACGGCCCGTATCCAGATCGGCAACTGCCAAATTCAAACTTGTCTTTTGAAAACTAAATGGAACCTTTAATGCAGTCTTCATGAGGTAAATGAAACTTCAATGCAGAATGAGGTTTGAAACTTTAACGCAGAATGAGGTTTGAAAATTCCTCATGCGGCAACCCGAACCTCATCTTCGTCCTCGCGACGGCCGGTACATAGATCGGCAACTACCAGGTTCGCCCACCTGGTCTTGGAAAACTTGCATGAAATTTGCAATGCAGTCTCCATGAGGTAAATTAAACTTCAATTCAGTCTCCATGAGGTTTGAAAATTTCTCATGCGGCAACCAGCACCCCATCCTCGTCCTCGCGACGGCCCGTACGAAATCGGCAACCGCCAAATTCGACTTTGTCTTTTGAAAACTTGAATGGAACTCCCAAAGCAGTCTCCATGAGGTAAACGAAACTCCAATGCAGTCTCCATGAGGTCTGAAAATTCCTCATGCGGCAACCAGCACCTCATCCTCGTCCTCGCGACGGCCCGTATCCAAATCGGCGACCGCCAAGTTCACCCACTTGGTCTTTTGGAAAAACTTGAACCCAAAGTAGAGAATGGCAAAGAACGGCAACAAAATGTACGAGTCCACAAAGTTCTTGGCGTCAAAGGGCTTAAAGTACAGCCAGCCCTGCACGAGGGCAAGGAAAACGTTCATCACAATGCCTAGCCACGGCAAGTACGGGTACCAGAGGCCGCGGTACGGCAAGTCCGCGACATTGCGGCCCTGCATGAGCCACGCCTTGCGCAACCGCAAGTGGTAGTAGCACACGTTGCCCCACACGATGAACACCGCCACCCCGGAGATGTTGACAATGTATCCGTAGGCCTCTGCCGCGCCCGTGCTGACGTTCATCAAGGAAATGAGGCCAAAGAGGTTCATCAAGATGACGGCCGCCCACGGAACACCGTTTTTGGTGATTTTGCGTAGAACTTTTGGGGCCAGGCCTTCGTGGGCAAGGTGCACGATCGTCCGGGACCCAATGTATATCAGAGAATTTATGGCCGAGATGCAGGTAACAAGGATGAAGGCGTTGATCAAGTGCGAGCCGCCCTGCCACCCGGCACGGGCGATCGCGATGGTCATGGGCGACTTTAAAGTCTTGCTGCCGCGGCTCAAGCTCTCGTCGTTATACGGGACCGTCATGCCGTAGAACACGGCGATGCCCATGTAGATGAAGATGATGCGCCACATGGTCTGGCGGATGGCGCTGGGGATGGCGCGTTTGGGGTTTGCGGTTTCCGCTGCGGAGACGGCCACGATCTCGGTCCCGCTGTAGAAGGTCGATGCAAAGACAAAGGTGGACGCGACGCTCTTGAAGCCGTTGCTGAAGGGGCCCGGATCGTTCCAGTAGTGGAAGCCGAACGCCGGATGGCCCTTGATGCCGCCCGAGACGTAGATGATGGAGAAGAGGTAGAAGGCGATCATGCCGACGATCTTGGTGAGGGCGAGCCAGAACTCTGCCTCGCCGAAAACACTGACGCCCAAGAACTGGAACCCCAAAAAGAAGGTCCAGAAGAGGAGAATGTAGCCGTAGATGGGGACCTGGGGGCCCCAGTAGCGCATGATGGCCGCGACGGTGTTGTATTCGTTCGCGAGCACCGCGACCCATATTATGACATAGTTCCAGCCAACAGCGGCGCCCCACGCGGGGTCCACGAGCTTCACGCCCATGGTGGAGAAGGTGCCGCCGCTGGGGTATAGGGTGGCCAATTCGCCCAAGCTCTGCATCATGCAAAAGGCGACGATTCCAATGAGCCCGAAGCCGATGATCAAGGAGCCGGGCCCGTTACTTAGCGCTAGCGAGGAGCCTATAAGAATGCCGGGCCCGATGATGCCCGCAAGAGCAATGAGCGAGATGTGTCTGTCCTTCAAGGAGCGCAGCAAGGGGGCCCCTAGGACCTCGCCCTCTCGTTCGGAGGAGACATGATCGTCAATGTCGGTATTACTCGCTTCCTTTTTCGATATGGAGTCGAACAAATTCCAATTCCTCGTCATGGTGACTTGTGCCGGGATGGATTATAGTGCTTTGTGAGGGGTATGCGAGGATCTCGTCAACACAGAGTATGTTTGGTATGGTGGCGAAGCGATTAATAAGAGATCTCAGCGGAACAAGAAGATGACAACAATACAACTGACAAGACACAATTCGCCTAAACTCCGTCAGACACTTGAATAATTGCACAGGGCACGAGGTTTGGTTGCGATTTTCAAATGTGCTGCTGAGGCGTGAGATCACGTTTTGTTCATTCATCGTACCCCACAAGCGAAGCTCGGAGCAACTCATTTTTTCCAGCCACATATGTGGCATATGAGCCTGTGGTGTTACTTGAGAACGCCTGTGCGATACACTATCCCTCTGCCAGCCCCGTCCTTCGTAACACCTGCGGACAGAGACTCCAACCCCGCAAGACCGTGTCCATGCCGCCTGGTACTCAGAAATTGTGTCAATCCGTCAAACTCGCCAGAATATCATGTCACGTGATATTTTATTAACCTCGTAAATTTTTGCTGGCTGCATTACACAGTTGTTATTTTCGGGTACAGTTCACCAGCTGTTCAACGTGCAAGATTGACCGTTGACGCGGCACCATGTCTTGGATAATTATTTCGTCAAGATGGACCTGAGTTGTTGAGTGATGAACTCAGGAGGCTTTTCAATCAGAAGGTTGAATTCGACTGTGTACATCCGATCACATTCGCGGGTAAACGGATGCCCACCGCAGGAGCCTGTTGTGAAAAAGCCAAGCTCGGAATCCTGACTTGTGCCATGCAAGGGGGCATTTAATCTTTTGTGGCGATTGCCTTGCAGTATCATATCCGCGCGTTCCGGCTGCCTTCAGTCCATATCCGCGCGTTCCGGCGGCCGTGCAGCGCCATTCCGTTTTTCATACGTACATTCCGATTCGATTCGTAGATATCGGGAAAGCGGGACATGTGCCTACGGGACGCTTGGCATGTGCTTGCGGACGAGGCGCAGTATTAGATCCGCGGCTTTGGCTTTTCAGCTTTTGCGCTTTACGTTTGCCTCGGAAAGATAGCATACCGTGTGTGGCTTGTGTCGTGACGCGCCTGTCGAGGCTTGTGCGACCCACGAAGAAACACCATCCTCGAAAGTACACACCATAATCGGGTCTACACCATAATCGGGTCTGCCCACCATAATCGACCCACCACCACAGTTTTCCTACAGTTCATAATATGTAGACGTCCACGAACTAATGTTTCCGACAGGAAGCATTGCGCGTTCGCGAACGGCACGATCTGACCAACCTCGCACGGACGGATGTATCAAAAAGTGTCCGTGCCAGCTCAGCCAGCTTATTCTACTCCTCAAGTAGAACCCAGAGACCTATTGCGGAAGGAACTGAGGCAGAATTGGAGATCTACAATTACTACAGCGTGTTAAGCAGAACTTGTGTATTGATTATTTGTGCGTAGATGATGGATGGAGTAGAGGTGCGGAATTTTCTGCACCTTAAATAGCGGCGGACAGAGTTTTTCCACAGAATGTTACCCGGACACTCGCTGGCCAAGACTACTTCTCAGGTCTCAAATCCAGACGTCGTGGAGCCTCTAACGGATGCAACTGTGCCAAGTACGTAATCGCCCACATCAAGTAGCACATGGATATCGCCAATATCAAGGACGATCTCCATACTGTTCGGTTTTCATGCGGCGCAAGGACCCACGCTAATCCGCACGCAATACATGTCAATACTAGAACAGCGAGAACAAGGTACCTAGAAGGCGGTTAGAATCATCAAGCGTGTTATCGTCGATCGGAAGACCTAGTAGAGCATGAACCCGCTAGGTATTATTGTCTGATACACCACACATAATAGCCTCAAGTCACTGTCTCGTCAACAAAGCTCTAACGGTAAATGCAGTTCACGCATCCATGTTCTCTTGTGGATCCTCAAATTGATGCTCCTGGTAAACGTACCCGCTCATTTCCGGCTCGAGAGATTTTGGTCAGAAACTAGTACAGTGAAGTTCCGATATAAGAGGTGCCCATATAGTGTTATAGTGTTTGTAATACAATGGATTATGTCATCATCGAGAAAAAATGTGCAGGAATTTGTATGGCAAAAGTGATTTATAGTGTTAAACCTTATGCAATAGTTAAAACCTTATAGCGGGACTTCACTGTAGTGGGCCAGAAATCAAGAGTGCTTGGCCCTGATTTTTTTGTTTTTTCTCCACATTACACCACCTGGTACTTTCTGGCCATGGTGCTTCTGAGCTCGATAGAAAACTGGCTCGCCAATGTCCTCCTGCCACAGTACGCGCATAAACAATTAGCCTACTCCCACATTCACCAGTTCTTGCTGGCCCACTTGCATCTGGGCTTCAAGTTCAGAGTTCGCACCGCCGTTCACACCTCGACCCTGGGCACCCCGCAGTTGCTTGTCAACTTGTACGGCACCATCAGCATCGACGACAACATCGGCGTGCCCGTCACGATATGGATCCCCCTACAGTACCCCTTCTACGCCGATGGCGTGCCCCTCGTCTACGTCCTCGCAAACCACGCTCAAAACTGGTACTTGAGACCCACAAACAACGTCGATTCAATCGGCAGGTTCTACCATCCGTACTTGACCTCGTGGGCGTCGGAGTGCTCCGAGTCTCAGCTCCAGTCGACAAACATATATAACCTCACGCAGCTCTTGGACGTTGTGGCCGCAAACGTCTCCAGTAAAGTCCCCATCTTTATGGGGTCTCTAGATTTACCTCCCAAGAGAAATGCCACCTCGTCAGACCCGGCCCCTGCTGCCTCCTCGTCTTCTGCCAGTATCCCTGCTCGCTACGCTTCCCCGTTGCCGCTACCCCCAAATGCAACGGACTCGACGGTAACCTCGCACCCGCTGCTACGCTATGACAATACCGGCAACACCAGTCTCCTTTCGCGTCCTAATTCAACCTACGCTGATCATCCTGGTTCAATCTACGCTGCTCGTCCTGATTCAAGTAGCGATGCTCATCCTGACTCAAACTACGCTGCTCACCATAGTTCAAGTAACGCTACGCTTGCCGAATCGAATAATCTTCCCCGACCTACCCCGGTAGCACATCTGCACAGCGTCCCCGGGCACCTCAACTCACTTCACCCCGGTCAAACTCCTTCCCAGAATAACAACACGCCGTACCCCACAGAATCACAAAGTCTCCGTCCGCTTTCACCAGACATTGTGCGTCCCGACCAAATTTCCAATCTTATTGACTCAGTCTCAAGTAGCCATACCAGCGTCCGCTCCAAAGCCATGGAGAAATTGGCTGCTCAGATAAACGCGCTCCTACCCGAGATGCCCTTAAACGCGACGCTGATGGCTCGGGTACAGGACCACCGCGAACGGTCAAGGGCATTGCACTCGCAATTGCTTCATCATTATCGCCAGGCCCAGGCAAACTCTGAAAACTTGGCCAAAATATCGGCTCACTTGGAGACCCAGATTGACGCGGCGACAACGCTCAACAGCAAATTGCAAGATATCGTCGCCAAGAACGCCTCGTCTCCGTGGACGATACACACCGAGTCTGACCAGTCATTAGACCTTGAAAATTTGATCATTCTGGACTCGCCCCTCTCAAAACAGCTCTACGATGTGGTTCTGGAGATCAAGGCGTGCAAGGACGCCATCGGCTTGATAAGCGGCTCTTTCAATAACCTGAGAGAGTTGATTTCCGACAAGTCGTTGAGAACGTGCATAAAGCATGCACGGTCATTAGGGAGAGACCTCTTTTGGTTGGAGATCACCAAAAGGGAAATCTTGAAACGGATGCGGCCAGATTAGATTGTGCTGATCATCCTCGAAGTACAGTGTCGATTTTGGTTGGAGATCACCAAAAGGGAAATCTTGAAACGGATGCGGCCAGATTAGATTGTGCTGATCATCCTCGAAGTACAGTGTCGATTGCACAGAGAAGCAATGTGACACAGGCCAAGCGATTTACAAACAATCTTTAATCATATCAGGAATTATCACTGATTCTTCTAATTATCAATGGTCCATCTAATCATGCATGTTCCTCCAAATTATCAATGATCCTTCGATATATCAATAATCCTCCTTATCACAATGATACTTCGATATATCAATAATCCTCCTAATCATAACGATACTTCGATATATCAATGATTCTTTGATTATCAATGATTCTTTGATTATCAATAATCCTTCGATATCCAATGATTCTTTCAATATGATGAATGCTCCAAATTATCAATGATCCTCCTAATCACAATGAACCTTCAAAGTAACCAGGCCTTTGTTTCTACTGTTCAAAATAAGGCATTGCCAT
>JAKTSS010000219.1:0-20474 GCA_030580355.1 Debaryomycetaceae sp. yHKB357 | reverse complement strand
ACCTGCCTGTGTGTGGCGAAGTGCCCCTATGCAATTGGCCTGCTGTGCTAGTTTCCATGCTTTGTGAAGCTTCAATGACAAAGGTAGGGCTTTGATAATGCTCTTATCAAATGGGATGCTACTTATCAACTCCCTCTACCTGATGTCACCAGCGCTTTGATTAAGCGTTCGTCAACAACCAACTTATACCCGTCATGGGCCTACCGGAGTACTTCACACCGTTTGGAGGTCTTGACTGCCTCCCAACTCCGAAACAGCCGGCCATGCCTGTATTGCGGGAAATTCGCCCTCTACTGCCCGAAAATGAATTTCGGCTATCTGAGAACCGTCAGTGTTCCGAAGGGTTATTCTCTCTGCAATTCAAGATAAAATCCCTTTTAATTTGATTTCTGTCTGTGTCTCTTGTGTGAAGAGAATTTGCTCAATAGCTTACGTCTCGGGAATTTCAACTGTTTCCGCATTGAAGAAGCAGGCTTTGTTACCATCTGTACGGCAGCTTGGTAGCTTTGGTCTCGTGACATGGCAAGTTACATGCGTGAGAATAAATGCTCTTTATTCCTTCTCTCTCAAGACCCGTATTGGAAGGAGAATCTCGACAATATGGGATTCCCCTCAGGTACTTTATAAAACATTTTGGAACTCGGAAATATTTTTTCGGAAAAAAACGAGGTCCCTTGGCCCAGTTGGTTAAGGCGTGGTGCTAATAACGCCGAGATCAGCGGTTCGATCCCGCTAGGGACCATACTCTTTTTGCTGTCTAATAGTGCTGACAGATACTGACGGCCGCGTAACGTTCAACGTCTGTCAAGGCTGGCCAAACAGAGATCCACGTGAGCTTGACGGAAAAAATATCGACTTTGCCGATAAAGTCCGAGACACCGTTTTGATTCGTCGAACCAAGGGCTTCCTTTTTCTTGGGGAAGTACGAGCACCTATCGCCGCTTTGGCGCCGCACAATCAAGCGCTTGCCAATCAACAAACCGTGTGGTTTTGCGAAGTTCGGCGCCTGCACATTTGTAAGCGTGGCGCCATTACCGCATTCGGCGATTTTTAATTTGCTCGTTCGGCTGCAAACGCGACCAGACGAGCAAATTTTCGGTATTGTGGGACCAAGTTAGCCACCCGCGTGGTGCCAGTCGCGCAGCATGTGAGCGCAAATTTTTACGTGGCGGTCTGTTGATAAGGGGTCCTCGCGCTGTCCAGGACCTGTTCCCACGTCTTCTTCCTTCCACGTTCCCTTCTCGACCCTATGAAACCGTTCTTACTAGTCATCGCAGCGACCTTGTGCGGTACAAATGCCCATGACGCTATGAAAAACGCGCCCACAAAGATCAATGGGCCCACGGGTATATCCATGAGAGCCTGTGCCGGTGTCATCGCGAAACAGGCCACCTATTGCGCCAAGGACGCGACCGTGACCTGCGGCTGCAAAAACCTGGCTTACTTGTCGACGCTATGCGGCTGTTTGGTGTACTACAACCTGTATGACTTGAAGGCACTCAAGTACATGCAATACGCATGTCGCATGGAGCACGAACATGTTTCAGAATCTCAGTTCGCGCAGGCATTGGCCCTGTTCCAAGCCAGTGCCGTCATGCCAAATGAGATTGATCATTTTAACAAGTCAGTGCCAATCGACGTGCCCTTGAAATTGAACACCACGCTATTGGACATGTACCACAAATCATACTACTACTATTACGGGAACTTTGACCGGTCGATTTACTGGGGCTTGGGTTTGCTAGGCTACTGGGCGCTCATCCTTGTAGTCGCCTCCATTTGCAACTGCAGCAAGAGGCTTGACCCTGTTCTTGTCAAGCTGTTTACCGGTCCGATATCGACGTTCTGGCGGCGCCACGTCACCCTTCCTGCGCTCGTGCGCCGTCGACGGAGCCAGCACGTTGAGTGTCTTGGGATATTCGACTACTTGGCGCCTAGCCGGCTAGAGCTGGTGGTGCTCTTGGTTTTCTTACTCTTGACGGCGGTGCTGTGTGGCGTGGGGCTCCACACGATGCAGCCAGACCCGAAATTTCCCACGCGCCAGTTGGCGGTGTGCCGCCTCGTTGCCGATCGCGCTGCGATCTTGGCCACCTCCATCACCCCTCTCCTCATTTTGTTTGCCGGAAGAAACAATTTCTTGCAGTGGTTGACGGGATGGCACTATGCGCGGTTCCTCTGCTTCCACAGGTGGATCGCCAGGTTATCGCTATCGCTAGTGTTTATTCACGCGGTTTCGTTCACGGTGCGCTTGCTCGTGCGCAAGATCTATGCACAGGAAGCGGCCAAGGCTTACTTCATCTACAGTCTTATTGCCGGCATTGTTGGTGGCTTTATAATGATGCAAGGGATGTTGCGGGTACGCCGTCAGTGGTACGAGGTGTTCTTGATGGTACACATTGTGTTGGCAGCGGTGTACCTTGCGGCGGCGTGGATGCACGTTACGGAATTGGGGTACGCGTGGTACTTTTACGCGTCCTTTGCGATATGGGTGTGTGACCGGCTAGTGCGAGTTGCGAGAATCGCGCAGTTCGGGCTCCCCGTGGCGCGGGTCACCTTATTGAGCGGCACCACGCTACGCGTAGTTATTCCGCGACCGGCTCTGTGGAGCGATTCGCCGGGCAGCCACGCGTTCGTCTACTTTATGAGGCCCAGCTGCTTCTGGCAGTCGCATCCCTTTTCATTCGTGACGGACGTGCAGAACGAGCACAACATCGTCATGTACTTGAAGGTCAAGGGAGGACTTACCCACGGATTGTACCAGTATTTGCAAACCCAGAAGGGCTGTTGTGCGGAGATGCGGGTGGCGGTGGAGGGACCGTATGGGGGCAAGACCCCCGCAAATCGCTACGACACCAGTGTTTTCGTAGCGGGCGGCAATGGGATACCGGGCGTCTACTCCGAGGCCGTCAGCGCTGCGCGCGAAAACCGCGAACACAGTTTGAGACGGGTCCGCTTGCACTGGATTGTTCCGAATTATGAGCAGATTCAGTGGTTCAAGCTGGAGATAGGGGCACTCGCACAGTATAGGATAGAGACGGTAGTGCATGTGACGAGACCGGTGTCGGAAGCTGTTTTTGAAAAACTGGTAAACGAATCGAACCTGGACGTGTCAAACTCACCGTCGGAAGAAGAGGAGGAGGAGCAAGAGAAACAACAGCTGGCTTTTGCGACGAGCAAGGTGAACGTAGACGCGATCAAGCGCGAGCTTGAGCATGTGACGTTCTGCGAAGGAAGAATCGCGATGGACACGATAGTGTCGCGAGAAATCGAGGAGGCTGCGGGATCGGTAGCGTTTGTGGCGTGTGGGCATCCCGGAATGATGGACGACATGCGGCACGCAGTTGTGCAGAACTTGGGCAGGAGTCGCAAGCGGATAGAATTTTTTGAGCAGTTGCAGGTGTGGAGCTAGCCTGTGCCGAGATCTGTCCACGTGTACATGAGGCCTCCGCCAGGGCGTGTACATGAGGCCTCCGCGAGGGCGTGTACATGAGGCCACCACCAAGACGTGCACATGAGGCCTTCGCCAGGACGTGTACATGAAGCCTCCGCCAGGACGTGTACATGAGGTCACCACCAGGACGTGTACATGAGGGCACCGCCAGGGCGTGTACATGAGGCCACAGCCAAGACGCGCACATGAGGTCACTACCAGGACGCATTGCGAGGGTAGCGTAAGGGTCTGCGTAGACGCGAGAAGCAGGTAAGCTGCTCCGTAACACGACAATTCCACTTGGGGACAGGACACAGCCTTAAATTGAGGTATGGAAGACGAAGCTATGACCAACCCTTGAGGAAGGTATACGCGACTGGAATGAATAGTGACGTGGGCGTTAAAAAATGCTGGTGAAAAATTCTACTTGGCGCAGTTGAACAGTCTTTGAGGGTGTTATGGGCAATCTGGGGAGGAAACCTTGACCAACACATATTCGGGGTAATCCGCACTGAATAGAAAGTCGGACCAGGGTCCAACACCAGGGACCAAGGCCAAGGAAGGCGCGAAAAGCGTGAATTCAATTTGCCCGGAAAAAGGTAGAAGGGGGTGGTAAAAATAACTGTGTTCAGGGCGCATTAGCGTGTCTCGCCCTGGGCATCGATTCGAGGAAATAATTCTCTCCGAGCCAATTTTCTCCCACACGAGGTGGTGTGATTTTGAGTAGGGTTTAATGGGCCGCATGAACCGAACAATTGTGACTAGGTACAGAACTACAAAACATATTCAACGGTAGCAAAACAAGCCGCTGAGCCGTATGCTCTTCGACACAATATTAGTTGTGCCTTGATGTAACGTTCACCGCAACGATGGCTTTTACTCTATGGACCCCTTTTCACCTTGGAAAAGGACGACTTTTAAGGTTAAGGCTTCTTTCCTATGCTTAAACCATACATCACGAGAGCACCCCCTTGCCTTAGAGTAAGATCCCTTGTGAACATCATGCCATGAAATGTATGGCAAAGGCGCGATTGCAAAATAATAACGCCGTGGTGCTCGCTTAGTCATGACGTGATTGTCCATATTCGCTTAGGCGTGAACAATTGCATTTCCGTTTCTCCAACATTAGCCGAACACGGTAAATCCAACCGCTTTTTGAACTTTCACCACATGCTCCGCCCGATAATAATTTACTCTGATCAGCTTGATAATAACTTACTCTGATTATCTTGGTGTAATTTCGCCTCGATCGATCGATCCCACTAGGCTCGTCCGTTGGTAGCACGTCTTTGATCGCTTGCTGAGCGCCGTCAACTGTCCACCGGCTATTCGAGTCTCCGTCTCGACAGGCTCTTTTTAGTTGGCGCGATTACCTTAGACAGAAACTTCTCGTTTTACTACACCATGACCAAGAGAAAATATTGCCAGCTTGGCGCCTGGAAATATGCAGGCGCGCTTATTCGCCTGCGCGCCGGTGCGGAATTGGCCAATCATGAAACTCCCGGGTTTGTCACTTCTCCGGCTAGGAATCTGTTTTTCCATCCCTTCGTCTTCATCGGCTCGTTGATTGGCTCCAGATGCTGCACCTTTTTCTTCTTCGGCTCGTTGATTGGCTCTAGATGCTGCACCCTTTTCCTCATTTCGATCGGCGCTCGTCAAAGGCACGCGCAGATCCCAAGCGGCTCCCTTCACCGTCCCGCCATATAAGTTGCGTCTCTTCTCCGGATGACATTGTCGTTCATTTGTTTGGCTGATCGCGCACTTTCCAAGACCCTTTCTCTACTGAAGCGTTTCTGTGCCTGCCTCCCTGAAAATGCTCCGGGCGCCTTGGCTCTTCTTTTTCCTCCTCGCAACCCAATGCCTCGCAAAGTCAGGCAGACCCTACGAGGCTTACGGTAAGGTCAAGACCACGGTCGTCGGCTGTGCCAGCGCCATCTCAAAGGAAGCTACTTTCTGTAAAGGTAAGCTGAAAGGCGCGACCTGTGCGTGCAAATCAAAGGCTTTCTTGCAGACCTTGACTGGGTGCTTGGACTCCATCGGCTACCTTCGCCAGTCTGAGACTTACCTCGAAAAGTTGTGTGCTCTGTCAAACGCGAGCATCTCCAATTCAAATATTTATAGTGCACTTGACGCGTGGAAAAAGAACGCAGTGCTCCCCTCCCTGATCTCAAACTTTAACAAGTCGACGGTCATAAAGACGCCCTTGATCTTGAACTCCACTAATATCCAGCTCAACTTGAAGGCATACGAATACTACTATGGCAATTTCGACGACTCCTTATACTGGGGAGCCGGCGTGTTAGGCTACTGGCTAATCGCTCTTGTCGTTGCTGCCGTATGCCACTGGACGAAGCTTTTCGCTCCCTCCTTTGTTAATGGGCTCACTGGTCCTGTTACCAATGCGTGGCGTCGCCACGTCACCCTCCCTGCAGCAATCCGCCGCAGAAGAAATACCAGCGTCGGTTTCCTATACATCCTCGACTTTCTTCTTCCCACCCGCTTCGAACTGCTTTTGGTGGCGGGCTTTGTGTTGCTCACGGGCATTCTGTGCGCTGTAGGCATCCACACCCAGAAGAACGATCCCATCTATGCAACGCGCACCATGGCTGTTTCCCGTTTGCTCGGCGACCGCACGGGGATCGTTGCTCTGGTGATAATGCCGCTCGTTATTCTCTTTGCAGGCCGCAACAACTTTTTGCAATGGCTCACGGGCTGGAATTTCGCGCGCTTCATCGGCTTCCACCGCTGGACAGCAAGAGTGGCCTTCGCCCTCGTGGTGGTGCATGCCGTAGGGTTCACTGTCTTGTACGTCCTCCGGTCGCGCTACATTTCCACCTACAAACGGACATATTTCCTATGGGGGGTCATCGCGACGGTTGCCGGCGGGTTCATCATGGGGCAAGGCTTGTTGCGATTACGCCGCTCCAACTATGAAACCTTTTTGGCCCTTCATATCTTATTGGCCGGGTTCTTCATCGGCGGTGCGTGGACGCATGTCGACGGTCTCGGATACGTTTGGTTCTACTATGCGGCCTTGGCAGTGTGGATCTTCGACAGGCTCGTGCGGATCATCCGCTTGGTCTCCTTTGGGTTCCCGCACGCTCAGGTCACCCTCGTAGCCGACGAAACGCTTCGTGTGGTGATGCCCCGGCCCCGATGGTGGCATCCGGTCCCCGGCGGTCACGCGTTCATCCACTTTATACGGCCTACGTGCTTTTGGCAGTCGCATCCCTTCACCTTCACCGTCGAGCCCAATGACGACTCCAAAATCGTCATGTACTTGAAGGTCAAGGGCGGGATGACCCACGGCTTGTACCAATACTTGTTGTTGCAGCCGCACCGCCTGGCGCGCATCAGGATCGGACTCGAGGGACCCTACGGCGAGGCGTCCGGCGCCTACCGCTACGCCTCGGCCGTGTTTGTCGCGGGTGGTAACGGGATCCCCGGGATCTATTCGGAAGCAATTGACGCTGCCCGCAGAGTTGCCCTGGCCCCGTCGTCGCTGAAAAAGGTCCGCCTATACTGGATTGTGCGTGACTACCGCCAATTGCTATGGTTCTACAAGGAGCTTCTCGCCCTTGCAGGCACAAGCGTTGAGACTCTGATAATGGTTACGCGTCTGGCTACAGATATTCCCAACCACGAGTTTGCCCTTCGCCTCACGGACTATACAATAGTCTCTACCGGCGACGACGCGGATTCAGGCGCTGATAGTCAAGAGGGCAAGGAAATAGTGCTGCTGGAGAAATCGACCGCTAGCGCAGACAGTGCCAATAAGATCGAGACGATCCACGCGGAATTGTCTCATATCCGGTTCACGCATGAGCGTCCGTCTATGGACTCTCTAGTGGCCCGAGAGACCGAAGAGGCCGATGGATCAGTTGCGTTTGTGACGTGCGGCCACCCCGCCATGGTGGACGATTTGCGGTATGCAATTGTTGATCGCTTAGACAAGACCAAGAACCGTATCGAATTCTGTGAGCAGTTGCAAGTATGGTCCTAGGGTCTGTGCCAGTATGGTCCTGGGGGGTGTGCAAGTATGGTCCTAGGGCCTGCGCAAGTATGGTCCTAGGTCCTGCGCAAGTATGGTCCAAAGGTCTGTGCAATATAGTGTAATGCAAGGTGGAATCGATTGTGCTGCGAAAAATGCGACAGGTATTATAAAGTTGATTATTTTTAGGAGGAAGGCTCGACAGATCCGGGTCAGGTCTGAGGCCTGACTGTATATAGTATGTCGTTGGAGCCCATGTATTTCCATAAATTGCAGCGCCCAAAAAATTTCCACCCTTGTAAATGGCTGCAAATTTTTGGCTGCAAATTATATTGCTTTTCCGCTGGTGGCCACAAACCTCTGGGACTGTATATAACAAGGGTGTAGACGACCGGCTGCAAAGAGGAAGGGCACAATCTTGTAAAGTGTTTAAGAATAGACATCGCCAAGACAACCTATTGGTTTCTCAAGATCGCCTCTGTTGTAGGTTGGGCTCTTTCAAACTCTCTTTTGTACCCGAGTGCTCAGATTTTGTAATTTTTCATTGAAAAGGACTCTGCCGTCTACAAATGGAGCATCAAATCTCGAAAATTTATATTACATCACCTTTGAATCATCGTACTCTCTTTCGTGTTCATTGCCAAAGTCCCATAGACCAATAGTGGTTGCTGCTTGAAATTATTGGCACACGAAAGGAATAGAATCTGGTTCGCTTCGTCAAGCTGGTCGAATCGCGCTCTCCGCGAAACTTCCTCAAAACATCCATACTTCAACGTGATACGACATGATCCGAACCTCAACGTAAAAGAAATGATCCTCACCTCAGCGTATTATACTCTCTGCGGCGCAACTTCAAACACTCCCTATCCCTTCTCTCGAATATCAGTCATACAATAGTTTTGTTTTGAAACTGTAGAAATAAATAGTCTTGATGTCTTGATATATATCTTTCTATAATGCATCTCACATGACAAGCTCGCGCCACAAGTAGGGTGTGAATATCACCACTGCGGTGATCAACACATCAAACGCTTCATAGAAAGCTACGGGAAATCCAAAAACGCCGCGCTTCACAAAGTTGCAATAGATCGAGTAAAAGGCCACACTGAAAAAGTGGTTGAAAAGGAGCATTGGAAACGGGCACATTCCTGAGAGGAGGCCGATGGGCCCGCTGACACATTCTCCGCCCCGCATAAAGTACGCAAAGCAGCCATTCTGCAAAATCTTGAGAGCATTACGGTCGGCAGCGAAAAGGGTGTAGAGAGCAATTGAGAGGGTGTTTATGACTGCGTCAAGGTTTTTGCGCTTGCTATCAAACGCCGAGAGCGCATCCCTCACCTTATCATGATCGTCAAAGTTTGGAGTGTTTGAAGGATGCAATAATCTAGCGAGCAATGCAGCATCACTTAAACCTACCGTCATGCCTCCGCCCGTCAAGGGATGTCGCATGTTGAGTGCATCTCCAACCATGACGAGTCCTGGCTGGGCACCTGAGCCTCCTTGGCTCTGCGCCGGTAGGTACTGATTAGGCATGACGCGAGGCTTCTCCAGTTTAAGCGCCATCCTAAAGGCCGGCTGAACGGATTCCGGAAGCGCTGGCAAAACCTGTTCGCGCAAGTATGCCTCGAGCTGCTTCAGAGGTGGCGTCTTTGTCAGTCGGTAGGCACACAAGACCCGAGTCTCGGTGGGGGATATCAGATAGAACAAGATCGGCGCATGGTCCCCCAAAATGACATGTCCCTTTCCTGGAGAAGGCACATTAGCATGCGTCATGTAGATGCCAACGAAATGCAGACCAATGTTGGGAACATTGCTAGGAGACAACTCCTTGCGTAGACGGGAGTAAATTCCGTCACAGCATATTGTAAGCTTGCTATAGTGCTTCTCCCCATCTTTGGTCTGAACACCCACTACGGTCCCGTCGCTATCACGGAGCAAATTAGACACAGTTTGCTCGAGAGTGGTAACGTTTGGTTCCTCCTTCACAATCTTGCGGAGGTTCATCAAAAAATCGCCGTGATGGAAAGCGATTCCACGAACACGAGGGTCCAGGTCCCATTCTTCGGTTTTCAAAGAGGCGTCTTTGACAAGCTTATCGTTTCCTTCGAAAACACACCCAGGAACAGGATCTAGAGCGTGCATCGTGAGAGGGTCCAGCTTCAAAGGATACTCCAACTCGATGGATTTTCCATGAAAGTTAATGTAGTAGCCGGTCACGTCCACCGCCTGTATGTCTGAAAAAGCCTTGGCCATACCCAACTCGCGAAGAGCCTTGACACCAGCCGGCTGCAAGAGTTCACCCACAATGCGGTCAGGACGCAGCCAATCACGCTCAATGATTAGGACGCGGCGGCCCTGGCGAGCCAAGGAGGTGGCTATTCCCGGTCCCACAACGCCTGCACCGACGACTATGGCGTCATATAGATCTCTTGTCATTTGAATGGGTTTAAGTATGACAGTGCTAGATACTGCGTGTGGTGCTGGCCCGTCGTTTATAAACAAGTCAGGTCAGGTGATGTACGATGGGAGGCGAACATGTGATTAACTTGCTTTTCTAACACTCTGCGGTACGATGGCAGCCGCAGCGGGTCATCGCTTAGTCATACACGCCTCGTTTAGCACCTCGTTTAGGCTCGGAGTAGTCCGAAGCACAATTGAAGTCGTCAAGAGACTTGTTACGGCCAGGGCGGTCTTGGTCGTTACTTGCACCGCATCCAGTGTAGTACTCTGGCTAGCTCTCGCAATACCGAGTCTGTAGCATTAAGAAGCAAAAGTGAGACCGAGTCTCCCACAACCGCCTCGAATTCGACTACTTGCCATCGTACGATTATCTACTCTTGAGTGGCTTATTCACACCCGGGATCCTAACACTCCGTATCAGACCATTCCGTTGCACAAACATGCTATTGTCAGTCCGGGATTCCAGTTCCTGTCGTATATCGGGAACGAGAGCATAATAATCAGCTTGGGCTGAATTAACCTCGGCGTTTGGAAGCACAGCCTATGATTGACCTTACCTCTTCGTAGACTTTAACACTAATCTTGCTTCTTCCTAAAGACTAGACATCTCTTTCGGTATCACTCTTCGTCGCTTTCTTCACTTTCCTCCTCCGCCTCTTGAAGCCACTGCACAAATTGTCCTGTGAGTTTACAGACGCCTTCTTTTTCGCTCGCACCCAGCAGGCTATTCCACCATCGCATAATCTCTTCTTCTTCCAATGTATCTTGATCGTAAAGAGTCTTGACGGCTACGAACATCACCATAGCGTGGTAGGATGAGTCCATATTTTCCAGAACACTCTGCAATGTCTGTAGCAAATGAACCTGCTCGTCTTGGTTGAAGACTTGACGCTTGTACAAGCCGCCCCACGACGTGAATATCTTCGAGGCAGCGTCCTTGGGCTCAAGCGTGCCGGTGGTGATATAGTCTGCGACTTTGCTCAAAAGGGCTTCAGTAGTAGCAAGCCTTACTTCGTTGTATGTCACGTTCATAGACATGCGGAGGGTATTGAGCTCCAAGAGAGCGGTGTCAATGTCATGGTTATGGTCGAGAGCGCGGGAGACGGTTGCGATCGCCTCCTTGTGGAAGTCTTCTTCCGCCTCATCGTCAGAGTAGGCACCGCCATCATAGTCTGTCAGAATTGCCGATGTAGCTGAGAAGCGGCGCGACCGTCGCGCATTCTTTTTCATCTTCTTTTGCGTCAAGCTGGCAATCGAATCGTCGGAGATGTTCAAGAGCCGGGTCTTGTACACGAGCCCGGTATAATGTGGAGCCACACTGCCTCCATCGGACTCGTTATCGTCCTCGTCGCGCTCATTCTCCGAAACGTAGAGGCATCCGTTCCCGTCTGGTCCCACAAGGGCCAGCTCAGGCTCCGCCGCACACGGCTGATGTGATTCAGACTCCTCACCGTCGGAAAAGTCTCTTTCCAGGTTGCGAATGGCCGAAGAGCCCGGTTTGCATACCCGAGACTGACGCGGGAGCGTCACATCTGCGCCAATGACCACGTCAAAGGATATTACGCAATTGGAAGGTATATGTGCTCCCTTCCCGATCTTGACGCCTGAGGCGACGATACATCCACTCAAGGTGGCATTGTCTTCGATGACGCAATTGTCCCATACGTACGAATTGGTGATCAGCACATTCTTTCCAATCACGCAATTTCGCCCTACCACCAGCAGCGAGACGCTCGATTCATCGCCCACTCTCGTCAAGTGGCCGATCGCCGTTCTCGGCCCAATCCTACACGATTGGGCCAACACCACTTGCTTCTCCTGGTAAATGTGACCAGGCTCGTACGAAAAGGTGTTTTCGTGCAAATTAGCGTCCGGCACGAGCGGGTAGCACCACCTGGACAACATGTCTTGGGATATTGCGTCATAAGTGGACCAGCTCTCTACACGGGCCGCGTATTCTGCCAGGTCGTCCAGGATATAGGTGTATATTGTCTTTTTTAGCAAGTCCGAAGTTAACACTCCTCTGACGAAATCACTACGCAAGTGCTGGTAGTCAAAGTTCTCCTGGAAGATCTGGGGTACGTGGGGAGAGCATATATCGACACAGCAATCAATCAAGTCATTGCGTATCGAGATCTCACCCTGAACTTCGTCCAAAAGCTCAGGATCGATTTGAATCAGGGTGGCAGTCGAGTCAGGCGGGGGAGTGCGCTGATAGTACAAGCAGCGGTCATTGGTTTTATCCAAAATAAAGGTGGCTGGATCGATTTGAGAACGGGCGCGATGCTGCTGCAGCGACAGAGTCAAAATCATGGTGGCAATATGGTTTTTATCGAGGGCCTTGCGGCGTCGATGAGCAGCCATTGCGCGATCAAAATCGATATTGGTGACCACGTCGCCTGAGACGAGCAAAAAGTCGCCCGATACGAGGCCGCGATTGTCCACATCACGCATTGCGTCGCCGACAGAGCGCAGTTCTGGAGAGACGATGGTGGTAATGGAGAATGGAGACGAGGGTTTCACCCACTTTGAGTTCGCAATGTACAGCTGAATCTGGTCGGGATGCGAAGAGCACATGAGATATACCTCGTTGACACCCGCTGTCGCCAAGAACTCGAGCGTGTATTCGATCAAGGGCACACTGCAGAGCGGAAGGAGACAGCGCGGAGTTGAGGCCGTAAGAGGCATGAACCGTGTTTCATAGGAGTCTGTCAAGACAATTGCCTGAAACCTGTCATCTTGAACGATTTCCTTCTGTTTCTTACCTTTAGGCGGCATCAATAGTATGGAAGCACTAATGGCATCGTGAAATTTGGATGGAGGAGCAAAGTATATGCAGTACGTGGAGTTATTTCGTGTATGCAGGCGCACCCCACACTTGACATTTCATTCACATAGGTAGAGTCCAATGGCAAGACTGATTAGCCTGCCAGTACTAGACAAGTTGACCAGGGTCAGGGTACTTCAAAAGTTGTAAAAAACCGTATCATGAATCAATGCTCGTCATAGAGAGTCTAGGTCTACGAGTCTTGGTTACGGATGCTCCTGCTTGACCAACTTTACGTCTCGCTGCTGCTTCAACCTTTCATTCTCCTCCTTCTGCATAAGAATAGCCTTCCACTCCGGGATTGGTTTCGGCTTGTCTTTGTTGATTTCCTGTTCCTTGGATGCCAATATAATAGTACTCAACAAGAGCAAAATCGTGATTGCCTGTGCGTACATCCGGGCTTGCACAGCCTTCTGAGACGTTGTCATGATCTTATCGCGATTGACATATACCCATGAGCCATACATGCTGGCGGCCCACGCCCCGAGAATGATTGGATATTTGTTATTGGAAACAGCGAGTAACGCCTTTTGGCCGAGAGTCATACGATTCCACTCACGGTATTCTGCGAGCACCTTCTGCTCAGAGTAGCTGGAAGCGTGCACTTTGCGATCAAATTCCCAGGAGCCCTGATCAGCGTAAAAGGCACACATGGTAACGCTGGGCATCGTAAAGATGCATGTCTTGATACTGGTGTTGTACCGCGCAAAAGCCGACGCGTGGCGACTCCTGAGGTATAGGAAAGCACCAGCAGAGATAAAGGAGCCGATCACAAAACCTTTGGCGCCTTCATTGATGATGTGGGTGCGGTGGGCCTGCTTTTCTTCGTCTTCAATGATCTTCATACTTTAAGCTGTTTGAGTGTTTAGTGGAGCGTGGAGGTCAGGGGGTGCAGCAGCTTGGCTTTATATGATTGTTGATTCCGCTCTGAGCTTCAAAATACGCAAACCCTGTGTGATTATTTTCGGCACAGATGGGATAGGGATAGCGCTTTCGACGCCGCCATTTGAATTCTCAAAAGGCGGGATCCATTCAACGTCGCATCACGTGATCAAAATCGGGTGATTTTATATCACGTGCGAGGGGGAGCGGCGGTTCTAGGCACCGATGGGGAGGCAACCAAGCCATGCGATAGTACGGCCACCGTTGGTGCGTAGCTCTGAAACAAATGCGGCTTGTATTGTTGAAGCGACGTGTTCAATCAGCCAATTACTGTGTAAAAAAAAGCCATGTTTAGCAGCGCTTGTTGTCCAAAATCCGCATGTGGTGATTTCAAGACCGAACATGTGATCCTCGCGGGGATCCACACACGCTCATCAGGTTAAAGTCGCAGGGATTCAGATACGCACATCAGGGGAGATTCGAATGGGTAAACTTGCCAGAGGGGCGCTTAATGTCGTGTAGAATTTATTATTAGCGGAGATAAAAATTAAAGCCTACCCTTTGCATCTCCGAAAAGTGGGGGTGAGGCAGTTTCACTTGCTCCTCGGAATGCTACCCTGCGTTATGCCTCATAACTTGATGAGTGAAATCCTGCTTGTATTTCTGGGGTTGCTCCCCTGGCTGCAGGAAATTAGAATACCAGGCGAGTGAGAAAACCCCGAGCCTCTCATGGAAAAGTCAGCTGTTCCTGCCGTACAGAAGCAATTACTGCACAGGTGATTATAATAATCAGGTATTTCCCGATTTGTAAATAGGGGATCTGGATCGCCTGTGTTGAAAATCATACCTCCATGAAAACCCAGAAAGCTGCGTTTTCTGATCCATCATCCATGCTGAATGAGTTGTTAGTCCCTTGGGTCTGGTACTGGTACATCAAAGACATGGCAAGCAGACTGTAGAACGGCAAGTGTGATGCGTTCTTTGTCTAAGGACTTGTGGCCGACAAATTTGCAGCCGCTCGGCTTTAACTGCCGATGCGTTAATTTGCCTTTTATTATTTAAGGTCGGCCTACACGGCAAGAAAATACTCTGCGAAACGTTTACTGTATCCCGCAAAAATCGTATGACTTTGCACAAAAGTCTGGGCGCACCTCAGGGGCCAGTTGACACCAACGCCAGCCGCCACCACAGTCGAGGTATTCGGTCTTCAGATTATTCAAAGTATCATGACCCACTCCACAGCCCAATATTGCGCAAGATTGTGTCAGTTGCAGCAGCGATAACCTCTGGGGTTGCATACGCAGCTCCTTTTTTCCCACCAACGCGGGCAGTGTCGTTTCACACAGGTCGACGTCTCAGCACCACACGTGTGCTATGCCCCAAAGCGAAGCAGTCTACCTATCAAGAATGAGCCACGATGACCATCACCACTCTATGCCTGCAAAGTGCTCCATGAATGTACGTTGCTCTTCCCGCTCAGTCTCCCTTATCTCTCCCACTACGTACTAACTTCGCCTAGATGATCTTTACCTGGGATTGGAGAAACACCTGTATCGTCTTTCTGTGGTGGCACGTCCAGACCTTTCCAGGCTTCCTCGCTAGTAACATCGCCATCATTCTCATGTCTATGGGATACGAGGCCTTAAAGTATCAAATCGCCGTATCGGCAGCCAAGCGCCACGATTCCCCCGATATGGCTACTTTCCGGCACCGCCACTCGGAAATCCTCGATTCCGTAGAGTACGCTATCCAAGTTGGCTACTCCTTTTTAATCATGTTGGTTTTCATGACTTATAACGGCTGGTACATGTTATCGGTCGCTGTTGGTGCGGGCTTGGGATACTTTGTGTGGGGCTCCAAGACCCCGGGCAATTCGTTAGCGCGCTCCTTATCCTGCCACTGATATATAGCAACTATGCCGGCACTATGAAATAGCGACTGCTCACGGGAGATTCGTTTATGGCAACAAAGTTACTTGATGCAGACTGTAAATGCCTCAAACGCTGCAACCACATTGGTTGTTATTGCAAGCGATTCGAACCGATCGTAAGTTATTCTTTAAAGCTTCGTTATTCCCTATTACAGAGTGCTGGGCAGATATAAATACAGTTGCTCGCTGGTAACACTTTTCCTCTTTCTGACCCTTTACTCTTTGATTTTGACCATGAGAAACGCTCTTGCATTATGCGTGTTCGCACAAGCTATCGGAGGCTCTTGCGCTGCATACATCTCTTTGACCAACCTTACTGAAGGCGCGACTATTGAGCCCACAGACTCTGTCGTGACGAGCGAGCTTTTGGGGCAGCGTGTTTCGCTCGCCGCCATTCCCATGGGCGTGGCAGACTCTCCTGTCGCCTTGCAGGGCATGATTCGCAAAATCAAGACCAAGTTGGGATTAATCAAGCCCTCTGGCGACGAAGGAGAAGAGGAAGGAGAGGCACAAAAAGATGAGCTCACCGAAGTACTCGAAGACCCGGAGACTCTTTATCTGCCCACCGAACCTGCTGTTCAGGATGCTTATCCCTTTGAGTTTTCTACCAATAAGGCCCCGATGCAAGACTGTCGCAATGCAGTGATTGCCATCCCGGACCACCAGGTTTTCAGTGAGGGCAACGTGGTGCAATTTGAGCTGTGCCTTATTCACTTGTCGCAGCATGGCACCGACGTGCCCGGATCTATCGTGAAACAGCACGTTACAATGTTGCTTGACCATTGCGACAAGATCCATGGTGGTGACTCTATTAGCGGTGCCTTGTTTGCCGGAGAAGTCCGCACAGTTTGCGTCGGCAAAGAAAAGACCGAATGCCCTTGGCTCGGTTAACCTCTCGCTACTATCTAGTCTTTTTTTATGTCTTTTTGTAAGTTTCATACAATATCTTTTGTTGTTTTTGTATTTCTATGCTCATGGACGAAATTTGGCTGCGAAAAATGTGCAGCAAGGAGGAGAAAAGTCAAATCTTTTTTACGATGCTTACCCTGCAAGGGTAGAGCACCCTGTTGGCTCCTGAAGTGCCGTCCTTTGCCATACTTTTTTTTTAAACTGATAAATTTCTTCCTTATACAAGCTATACGCTAAAGAAGAAGAATCTCCACCTCACAATGGAGGATCTGCTCTATTACCAAGATTTTTTAAACCAAAATAATAAAACACCTATACCCCCGTAGTGTGGTTGAATCCGTGGTAGAGGTTGTCAAGTCTCTTCAGTCCGGCATATTGCAGGGCACCTCATCGCGTACATAAACCCCAATCCCCTACTTACGGCGGTTCGGACTCTTTAGCTTGTGTAGTTCGAGTGTACGGATTATGCTGAATCTATGGTCGGTACGGCCGTTGCCGAACCTAAAATACCTGTCTGCATTTGTTATTTTGAACGAATTACGTTCCGCTAGTGCTGGTGGCCAGGAAGTAGGTTACGAAGCATTACACATTCAAGATCGACATATAACATATCTACGTACACACGTAGGCTATGTAGACCCCGCTAGATATTCTTCATCAAATTTCAGTTCAAAGCTTTTTATCTCCGGGGTCTCATCGATTATACTCTGCCTTCTTTTGATGGTATACTCTAGGAGCTCTTCAGCTGCAGTACGGGTATCATGGGGAATCGGCAAATTCGTTCGTCTCCACCACCTTCGCCAAATCTCCGCCCACTCTAGATGCCTTTCAGACGCATTGTCCCTGATGGCGCAAATGGAAAGACGATAAAGCCTTTCTCGAGGGGTGATGTTTTCCTGGTCAACATTAGGACATTCTCTCGCGAAATCTTCCTTTCTCTTTTCAGCGACTTCCTTGAGGTGTCTGGCTAGACTTGTTTGCTCACTATTGGCATTCTGAGCCCTCAAATACTCCTCAGACTGCCTATACTGCATGTCAAGCTCAAACTCCAACAATTGAAGAATCTGGGTATCTTTGATAATTCCATTTATTCTTTGTGTAGTGTATTCAAGAAAAATGTCAGTAATATTGCGAGTATCCTGAGGGAATTTAGAATACTGGGTGTCAAAAGAAGTCGACCATTTGTTAGCCCATTCGAGTTGGAAGGGAGTAGCATCAGGTTTAAGAGCTAGCACCGCTAATCGATAGAGCCTTTGTAACGGCGAGATATCAGGCTCGTTTACATTTGGAGAATAATTCTGATGAGTCTTCCGGTTGTGATCCGCAGATATCTTGAACCACAGTGCTTGTTGCTCGGGCCCCAAGTCAGGTCCAGCACTATTCCATCTCAAGTATTCTTGGCTTTGGCGGTACTCGTCGTCAAATGCAGATTCAAAGGCGTGAACCTCCTCGCTATCTTTAATCACCTTAGTTCGTCTGTCGGTGGTGTAAACAAGCAATCGCTTCGCCGGAACTCGAAGTTCGTGCTCAAGAGGACTGTTGTTTCCATCATACCATAAGCGCCATCTTTCGACCCAGCCCAAGATTTCCAGGCTGGCTCCTGGCTTCACGGCTAAGACACTTAATCGATATAAACGCTCGAGAGGGGTTATTTCGGGTTCGTTGACAAAGGGGTATTTATCTTTCGTAGCACAAACAAGCGAATTGGCAATTTTTTTGGCATCCACTGCTGCTTTCTCCGCGTCACTCACCACCGTAATGTGTGGATTCGCCTCCAAATTAACCAGGGCGCTCTTGTAGTGTGCTTCAAGACCCAGTTCAAACTCAAGGTACGCAGTGGCGTTGTGTATCGCACCGGATTTTCTCTCGCGGATATATGCTGCAAACCGATCAGCTGTACTTCGCTGGTCAACGGGGAGGGGTTTGTTAAAACCATCATACCATCTTGCCCAAAGTGCTGGAATGTCAGCTACAACTTGCGATGGCGCAGGCTTAAGCGCTAGGATAGCCAACCTAAGAAGCCGCTCGAGAACATCAATACCCTTTTCATTGGGATCAGGCGAATAGAACTTGTTTTGCTGGCGAAACTCTTTAGCTTCATCAAAAGCGATATCGGCCGGCAGACGAGTGTCAGATTCTTCATCGATAACGGCCCAGCATTTCAGGCGGCTCCGATATTCAAAATCAAAGTCCTGCTCAAATCGCCGAATTTCCGGCGTTTCTTGAATAAACCCAAGTTTCCGTTCAGCCACGTATGCGACGAGTTTCTCTGCTGCAGTGCGTTTATCGTTGTCAAACGGTACAACCATCGCCTCCCACCAGTCTTGCCATTTCGTAGCCCAAGACAAGTGACAATCCAGGGCAATACCTTTCAATGCCCAAATGGAAAGCCGCCAAAGTCTTTCAAGCGGGGTGATGCCCATTTCAGTCAAGTCCGGGTATAGATTGCTTGTAATCCTTGCTTCTCCCAATGCCGATTCTTTAAGCTGATTCGCAAATTCGGGAGCTAAGACATTCAACTTGCCTGCGTTTGAGTTCATCTGCGTCATAGCCTGCGTACCCTTATTCCTGTCTGGAGGAACTGGTCTCATAGCAGCGCACGAGGAGAAAAGCGTAAGGAAATACGCAATTGCAACAATCCGCATATTTTAAGCGTAACCAAGCCACAAAGGCCATTTAATCGATGGAAAACATACCCGTACTTATATCAGCCCAGAGCACGTTTCGAGTCTTCTTTGAGGATGAGTTTTTGTTTCATCGCCCGTCGCCAAGAACGCCAAACATGCATGTGCTATTCAAGTGACGTGTCTTCACCATACGGTGCGAAGAGGTATTTGAGGCTGTATCAAAGATTTACCCTCTGCAAGTCGGAAATTTTATTGTTTAGGGCAGCGGACATAAAATGACAACGTTATTCGAGCAACATCAATTAAGGTGGGATTCCCGACCGATCTCGAAAATTACTTCGAGGCCATGTAACCAAATAGAGTTATGCCAAAAATAATTGGACGTGCGAGTTTCGAGAATAAGAGTCTTGTCCGTGATTTGGCACGAAGTAACTCTTGGTGCAAGCAAAAGTCGAGTCTTGCCATCCCTCTTCATCGATTGCAGTCATCCTTCCAGCAAATCAAGGGACGCCCTTTACTCCGCGTAATGCAAAGTGAATTTGATATTCGCAAGCGCTATCGACACGAGAAGCTTTTATATAGCCTATCAACAGCAAGTACGATAAGAATTCTTGAAACAGTCAGTGGTTTCAACGAGAGGCTGTGCACCGCATGCGACAAGTTGCACTGTGCAACAGCTTCCTCCGATGAGGAATCTCAGGTTTTGAGTCGGGATCCTACATGTATGAAGTTCGGTGGCTCCCTGGCGCGAAAGTTCGAGTTTTAAGTGAGATAAAGAAATTTACTCTGCATCATGCAATTTTGGAGGCATGAACTTGGCAGGATCAAAAAAAAAGTTGACTCCGACGCGGTTCGAACGCGTGCATCTTTACGATAGTAGAACTTGAGTCTACCGCCTTAACCACTCGGCCACAGAGCCATTGATGTACTCCGATACGGGGAATCGAACCCCGATCTGCTCGGTGAGAGCGAACTGTGCTAGCCATTACACCATATCGGATTATTTTTTTTTCGTGTAACGGAAACGAGGCACGTCTGTCTCTATTCACAAAATCTTGTGACTACGAAAAGTTCTTTCAGGGAAAACGGCCAACTGGCATGTGTATTAGCGGACCCCTGGTTTAATGTGAGATTCTTCCAGCAACAAGCGGATAGGTCTCAAGAACGATTCGAAGTACTCCAAGGTCATAGCATTCAGAACAAAGGCTGTTCCAAACTTGTCATAGCTGTAACTTGCATTAAGCTTGTCTTAAGCTTGTCGTTAACGCAAGATGGTTGTTAACTCTTAAACTTATTCCCGTGGGAATCTTCGTTCTTTTATAGACCGCGCGCTTGCTGCCAGGAGCCTAATGTCCTGTCTTTCCTGAAAACAAAAAAGGTAACGAACTCCTTACGGAGAACCACCCAATCTCACCCAG